>VURO01032033.1:3643-15329 GCA_015108175.1 Pelvicachromis taeniatus | reverse complement strand
TTAATGCTGGTCATTATCATGAACACGTAAAATAATATGAAAACTAATATGTGTCCTTATATATAAACTGTCTGTGTAGAGTACAAACCATAAAAGAAGAAGACAACACAGCTGGAAAGTGAAATGACCACAAGACTAGTTAGTTGTTGCATTGCTGAATGCATCAGCCCTACATTTAAATGGCAAAGCCTTTAAGGTGCACAAGAATAGGTGTGCGTGCATGTTAAACAACCTGTTTTTATTAATTTGATAAAAGGAACCGGTGCTTTTGACAAAATTACTGCTGTGTAGTTGAACCATGTCTTCTATAAGAGCCTCCCCTTTAACTAAGGTCACATGCTGGTCGCCTGCACACTAACAGAGGGCTATAATCTCAGCAGGGATTCCCACGTGTTCAAAGGACCAGTTCACCCATTTACAAAAACACACTAACAGAACAGTGGATATCATAGCAAGACAAGAAATTAAAACTGTGCACATTTCCCAACACTAAAATATGTTTTTGTTTAACAGTTACGTGGTCGGACTATAAATCTATCAGCTTTTACTGTTATGGTTTGCTGTGTCTGGATCCTTCCAGAAAAGAATATAAACAAGAGGTACCCAGGGGCCCACTTCAGCACTACCCATTAGAGCTGGGACAACACGTCGACGTAATCGCGTAAAATACGTCGACGTAAGAAATTTGCGTCGATGCGTCGTCACTTTCAAAAAAACACATGGCAGCAGCGAGTAGCGGTAACATGTCGACTTAAACCACGCCCCCCCGAACACGCAGTTCTACAGTATGGGGATATTTTAACCGAAAAGGAAGTGATTCAGTCTTTGCCGACTTTGTAAGGTGGAAATGGCCGATCATAAAACGACCGTAAGTTTTCAACTTTTTTACTAACGCTGGTTTTTACCCTTTAATTCATCCAGACACCCCCCACGTAGACACACACTCAGAGATAAACACCCAACCTCCGTAAATGCAAAACTCATTTAAGCTGCTTAGCAGTAACATATATCATTAGATTCATCGAAAAATTAATCACTAGATTCATCGATTCGGAAAATAATCGTTTTGCCCAGCCCTACTACCCCATGCATGGAGTGGAAAAATTAGCTAATTATTCATTAATGAATAAACTGAAGGAACTGAAACCAGTCTGAGCTGAGCAGTTACTAGTTAACTAAAACTAATGCATATGGATTAGAAAATCGAAGCTGATATGAATGCACGAATGATTAAAATGCCCAAATAATGTTAAAAAGGTTGAAATAAAAACTAAAGAAACAGTTGGTTTATGGTTCAGATTTAAATCAAAGAAAAGCATCAAAAACAATTTAACTACTAACTGAAATTATTACCTAAAATGATGGCTAAAAATCTGAAACACACTAGCTAGGGAAACTTATGAATGAAGTATGTGAAAGTGTTGGATTAACAGTTAGAAAAGTAGTAAAAATTGTTTTTTTAGTCGAGCTAATATTAGCTGAAACTTAAAGTCCTCCGGGTGAATCCGATCAACTTAACACGCCTGAACACAAAAGGTGGTGCTGAGGAAGACCATGAGGCAGAAGTCTCGGGTCCTCCACAGGTAATGGAGGTACATCGGCTATGCATTATAGGATTACGAAGATCCTGCACGGTGGTAGGCCTTTTTCTTTGGCTTTTCTGTGATGCCTGGTCTGTGAAATCCTCAGATGTTCACGGAGGAGAAATTCCAGGCCTCCCCTGTGTCTGTCCTCACAATGCACAGACAAAAGCATGAAACCTAATACCAGGACGGCGTCTGAAGACTGAGACCATCAATGGGAAGTGAATGATCGACTAATTACAACACCAACAAAAACCTCTTGAACATAATCCAGAAGTGGCCGAAGGCAGCCAATCATCTGTCTCTTTGCAGCGCTATTTTACACCGCACTGACTGTCATTCAGATACTGCATTTCATGTGCCGACTCACAATTTGTACGATGTGCTAAATATAGCATTTATGAATCATTTAATAAAAGTTAGAAACACAATAGCCTAGACTATTGACAGAGGAGTCTCTATTATCCTACAGGTAAAAATAACCCCCGGCCAGGCACAGACAACACAAGACCATGTGCCAAAAGTCCTTTTGGCAACAGCCGCACACACACACACACACACACACACACACACACACACACACACACACACACACACACACACACACACACACACACACACACACACACGTTTACACATCCTTGTCTCCGTATGCACCTATGTTATTTCAGCATGTGAGGGTCGTTAACCTCTCGCTATGGGTCATAGTGTAGTCACTGTGTTAGCGGCTATACAAGCATTACGTTCCACAGCAATGGGAGAGCTGGGAGTTTTAAATGACACACACACACACACACACACACACACACACACACACACACACACACACACACACACACACACACACACACACACTCACACATCTTAACCTCACCGGTACGAAGCCACATATGGTTGAAATACATCCGTTGTACAAAAACAGACAAAAACATATACAAAGTGCAGTGAACACATGGGTGAAACACGCAGCACACCCCTGCCGGAGCTGCAGCTGCGAGGGCATCAGCAGGAGAGTGGGAGGTGAGCCAGCATGTCACAGCTGAGCAGCAGTACATCTCAAAATGAATCAAGCGGAGAAATTAAAAGCACGAGGGAGCGCCTGTTATACTATCATCTGATAACCTTCAGCACCATGCCTCCACTCTCTCTCTCTGCAGGCTGCAAGTCTCTGTTTGCAAACAGAAAAGCTCTCTAACGTAACCCCGAGCAACGGGTTTCAACACAGCGGTAAACAAAAAACTGCAAGCAGAATCTATTTTTACCCAGTTTCAAAGCACAGTCAGTTGTCAGTGAAGTGGAGTAATTCACTGCTTATGAGTAAGGTTAGGCCTGGGAAGCACCTGTTTCGGGACATGCGTGCTGTAGGCTTGTAATTGAAGATATCAGTTGTAGATGGACAGATAGTATATGGTGTTTCTATACTGCCACTATGCTCTGGTTTTCAGTCAGAATGAAAGAGCCTAATTCAAATCACATCCTCTTACATCTCCAGGATCTCCAGCTACTGAATGTGTGTCAGTGTGAGACAGCCGGGGAATCAGAGGAGGGGGTTGGCTAATAAGAAGGGAGGTCAGAAGGTCACAGCTATCACATTAGGAGGGAAGAGAGTGTTGTTTCCCACAGACACTTATCACAGTCCTGGGGTGACCTGTAGGAGTAGGGGACCATGTTAAATGCCTACTTTGGCAACATTTGAACTATTGTAAACTATTAAAGTTGGCAGTTGTGTCAATAGAACTACGACATGTGATTTTGCAGTTGGTTTTTATTCACATTCATACCCAAAGTGCCCGTTAATAGAAACTTACGGTTGGATCTTGTCCGTGTAATGCACACTCTTCATGGACACGTTTCTGGATTGGTGCAAATTCACGGTTGCACGTTTGGTTGCACAATAAGAGAAGGATTATGGAAATACAGCCAACAGATGAAGCAATGCAGGCACTGTGGTAATCCTTAGATTGGTTGCTGATTAGTTAAAAAGTTGGCCATTAACAGAAAAGATAACCAGTGAAGTTCAGCACGAAGAGGAAGAAACAGAAAAATCGAGAAACCAAACGCTCTGTGGTTTCCTTTCATTACGAAGACGTTCTCGGCTTCTTACAACTCACAACTTCTCCGTGCACGTGGATTAACCATAAGTAGGAGTAGCTCACATTAACAGTCACTGCACTGCTACAACAAATAGATGTACTACCATTCTTCTTCTGTGGTGGTGTATAATGCCACACGGTGGTGCCTCCTTTCCTGGTGTCTGCCGAGCTGCCGTTGAGACTCGTGCACAGACACTGATGGATTGCTCTGTCAGAGATTCTCTTTACTTATGAGCTGGTGTTGGCTCTGCTGCTCATGTCTTGCTGTATGAGTAACACATGTATTGTTGTGAAACCAGGCATTTTTCTGAGCTAAAACATTTTCTGGAGCCATCATTATGTAAGCTAACAGTGTGTTGTTAGCTCTTTAGTGGCACTGCCACAAACCCTGAGCTGTAACGTCTGATAGATAAAGCATTTATTAACCCACACCCACGTTTAGGTTCACGTTCCTTTGCTCCTGCATGTAGGAAGATTTGTTTTTGCAGTTAATAGGGAAGGCAAATATTCTCCCCGATGCAGAAAATAAACGATGCTCCGGGCTTCACTAAAACCACATCTTCGTGACCCTCAGACTAAAATACTACGAAAAAGCCCCAAATGCTAAAAATGTGCACAGTTTGCCAAAGTTTATTGAGATGAACGCTAGCAGCCAGGACAAGCTGCTTCTGTGATGCTTTGTTTCCCTATAAATCTTCATCCAGAAAGAAGAAGCTAAAATTCCCCATATAAGGGGCGGAGTCATCATTTAGTATGGAGCTGGTGGTCATCCTCTGTCTGATATAAAGAGACGGCAGCATTGTGACAGTCAGCTTCCCCCGCCATCAGTTTGTCCCCATCTTTTAAAGATTTACACTCCTTCAAGACATGCAGAATAACCGAATACTCGCCCAAACTAATCAGGCGTGTTTACCGTTTCTATTGATCTCATCTTAAGCTTCTTTTTTCTTATTTTTAAATCTGCGACTAGTTGCTTCAACATTGTTTCCATTAACTCGTCACTTATTCCAATCTTCAAAGAGAGGAACAGGACTTAAGATCTCATCACATGGTGAGGTACAACCCCACGAAATCCCCGCAGATGCTGCGCATAATCTATGTGCTGAAAAGCAGCAGAAAAGACCGACTGTTGTTTCTTTTCTTTTTTAAAAGGGTGCATCTTTGCACCGAGCGACCCAGCATCCTGCAGAAAGAGACAGACAGGGCAGACGGAGCCCTGCAGGGATCCACGCAGTCCTGCTCAGACAAGCAGAAACAGCTTGGCTGTCACTCTGAAAGAGACACATTCCACAAACACAGAGGAATATGTAGCCCGTGGTGCCTAAACAACTGTTACAGTATGGGAAGGAGGTAAGGGCGTGCTCCATGCACGGGATAGAAGACAGACACTCGTGCTTTACCATTCTTGAAATGTAATTTTCTCAGTAAACACTATAATTAATCCAGGGCAGATCAAAGATGGATAAATGTTCCATACATAAGTTTAACCCTGAGAACATGTCAAGCATGTGTACTATAAAATTCCCAGTTGGCTACTAAGAGCTTAGTTCCTTTGTTTATTCTTGAGATTTAATCAAACCCCATGACACATGTATGTTTTGGGAACCTCGACTCATGCAAGTCAAATTCTTTACAGTGACTGCGACAGTTAGTTTCTGTAACCCAAGTCCACTAAACCACTAAGATCTGAGACCAGCAAGCTCCACTCTACACTCTACTCAGCTCAATCATCACTCAGGCAACTGATAAGAGTAATTAAAAGGAGGTGCCACGCAGGAAATTACCGAAGAGCTCAGAGCCCACGGCCTGCTGGTGATCTTTAAAAAATTCCAACTCCAAGGGGACTACTTCGAGGCTTCTTGTAATTGCGATGACTCCACTAATTAGCGCACTGACAAGTCGGAGCATCCGGAAATGTCTAAACTGTAATTGGCCTTCAGCACCATGCCTGCCAGCTGTTATCGCAACTAATGACAGACAGAGAATTGAATCTTCTGCCTGAAATGAAAACCTGGCAGACTGAAGTGCGTGGCGGGGAGGCGAGCTGAACGTTTCTCCATTTAAATGTGTGACATTTAGGAGTTGTGTGGCCGGTTGGTGGATGTTTGCAGGGGATAACCAGAACGTCAGCACAGCGTTTAGAAGGTGTTAGGATGTGCATGTCTGCTATTTCCCTGACCTACTAATTTGAACCAGCTGGCTGCAAATAAAAATCTGAGTGTTGTGTGAGCTCACACCCGCAGCGGTGATGTGTAGACATGGGGAAATAGCTCCCTCTACTGTCCACAAGCCGGTCCACAACTTTCTTCAGAGGAACAGAGAAGCCTGAGATCCTGCCTCACACAAAAATGTCTTTAATGCCTCAGAGATGAAAACACTTTTTTTTTTTTTTTTTAGTGGTTCTCAAACCATTTCTGGCAAATTTCCCTTAAGAAGCTAAAAAGAAAAGAAAAAAAGAAAAAGCCCAGTCTCCCCCAGACTTAAATTGTTTATAAATCCATAAGGAATAAAAGGAATCCAAGCGTAATTTCACTGACACGAGCAAGACAGCATCAGCAAACTGCTGTCCTTCATAAGGAGAGGAACATGCATCCTGGTCGTGCACCTCTCCTGCTGACAACTACAGGTGTAAATGAGTGAGCGCTAACATACGCTACGTGTTTACAATGACGTGTAAAATTGAGTTCCCCGCACGCTTACCGCTGCAGGCCTCACAAAATGACCACAAGTAAACGTTACTAGAGTAATTACAAAATTTTAATTTCCTTCTGCTACAATCTCGCGTCGGCCAAGCCTTCAGCTCTCAAACACACCTTGGCTGTGGATGTGACAGCTCAGGAAAAAACCACAAACATGTGTTTAGTTGTTTTGTTCCCTGGATGATTGGAATTGACGAGTTTAATGTGTCGACTGAAGCTCAAACGGTGACTTTTGAAGGGATGCGCGGAGAGATTATTTAATCGGAGCCCCTGCCAAAAACAAAGTCCGCTTTATGCCGAAAATGTTCACAGTGTGAAAAATTCAGATACACTGGGAAGAGTTTCATCTGCCATTTTCTCCAGTAGAGGGAGACCACATCAGTGAGGGGTTCATTGTGGGGCTTAACAGGACACCAACCTCATTACAGTCAAAAGCACTTATGACTGTCATTAGTCTGCACATGCACGCACGACACACACGTATCAAACAGGAGGCCGGTGCTGAAGGCAAGCAGAATGGCTTAGTCCATCCACGTCGTCATGGGAAACAGACCCTAAATATTTAGTTTCAGTAACCCTCAGGAAAGAGCCACCCTGCACGCGGGAGTTTTAGATGAATCGCTTCCTCTAACCATTATTCAACATCACATACCTTCATACTTGCTATACTTCTCACTTCAACGGACCTTTGATGTCATTTTCAGCAACATATTTTCTTCCCCGACTCTAGTAGAGGAACTTTGGATGACCTACAGGTTAAAATATTCTTTATCTATCTTTAGCTTCTCTCCCTTTAAAGGCCATCCTCACATTAACCAAGCCTTCTTCTGATTGGCTGCCCCTCACAAACAGTTGGTGGGCAGGCTTTCTTTGCCGTGTGTGCCTGAGAAGACCATATCCGGGATATCCCCTCATCTATGACATCACAGAGCCAAGAGTATAAAAAAAAAACTGTCTGAGGCTTTGGGGCAGAAAGGTATTTCACCTTTTAATAGTGCCCATTTTAACTCACATATTCTACTTTGGTTCTTAAATATCTACTTGAAAACAAGTTAATAATTTATTTACATATAATTTATTAATAAATCCATTTATTTATGACTTATAAACAAAAAACGGCAAAGTTTAAAAAACAAACAAACACCTTATTCCAAAAAATGCTCAAAGATGAAACTGCAATATGTGATTAAATATACCAAGAATACACATACACACATATATATATATAATACTTTTTAACCATAACACTGATTGAGACAAAGGTTAACCAAAATTTTTTTTATTTTTCTATAAATCATAAATCCAGTGGATATCCTAAAATGATATCCACTGGATTTATGATTTAACCCCCCCCCCCCGTCCTGTTTTTTTTCCTCAAATCTACATCACAGCAAGTTATTGCATGAACTTGAAGTGAAGGGTCATCCTGCTCTGACAAATCATTTACCTGGTTTGTGGGCATGAAAACAATGGAGAGGGACTCTCCCACACCTGGAATCCAGACACTGCTCGTCTGGCACGGGGAGGGTTTGAGGGTCACCAGGTTTAAAATGTCTCACTGTGTAAAGCTACACATTTACTAAAGAATATTTGAATGTGCAAATGAGAAAAATAATTACGAATGACTGGGCTTTTACCCAATAGCACTTTTGGTGCTTTTTGATTGATTTCTGCAGACTATGCAACAACAAAAAAAGATATTTGAGCAGTAATTAATGGGTCAGCAGCATGAATGCATACCTTCACCAAAGACAACGTCTCCCAGTTTTCTTATTTCTATATGATATGCATTTGAGAAAGCACGCCATTTCCTCATGATGGTAAAGAAGTCTTAAACAATGACTTCAAAAGTTAATGATTTGCAAGTTTGGGCCAAGACCCGCCTCAGGTAAAACTTTAATGGCAATCCATTCAGAACCTTTCGACTAATCCCTCTAACAGAAGTCAAAAACCACCTTGATGGATGGAAAAAGACCTCTAGAGAGTCAAAAGGAAATCAGAACTCGGAGGAATTTGTTTTTAAAAAAAGGGAAGTTGCATTCTCCTCTGATGAACTGGAACAAAACAGTCCTTGACGTCTGACTAGAGCTGCTCACTAGCTAAACACTGCGACTGTGGACTTCAACTGTTTTTTTCAACTTTAATTGCATTTATGTATTGAATACCTGCCCTTGAATCCTTCCTGTCCACACACACACACACTTCCAGAAGTTACACACTGTAAATACAATCTGTGTGAAGTCTGATTAAGTGTCTCTTCTTTAAATGTTTCATTCCCGGCCCGGAGACAGTCCACTGCTAAACAACAGTCATGGCGTCTCTGGAGGAGGAGAGATGAGTAGATGTATTGAACATACCAGCTGCTTCCCTTTTGTTGCAGTCTAACAAACAAGACTGGCCACAGCGAGTCTGAACATTTCTTTTTCCATGAAAGAGGCAAAATTTTATCGTCAGATTTCAGCTACAGACGGGTTGATGAAAACCTCCCAGACAAAACTGCATCAACACCGAGCAGCGCATTGGTCTCGACCACTGCTCGGAAAAAGAATTCCAACCCATCACCGATCGGGGGGGGGGCGGCAATGCTCGCTACTTGATCAGCTGCATGTGAGCGAGGTTTTGCCAGCCGGTGATGACAACACTGTCATTCTTGCTTCCCACAAAGATGAAACAGCGTGGAGATCGGAAGTCTGGAATTGCTCGTGTTGACTCTGGGGATTAGGATCCATAACCAGATGGGCAGAAAGAGAACAAATTATCCAGAAACTTCTGAGAGGCATCTGAAGTGACTGCAGGGAAATGGAAAACAGATCTGGCATCTTTTAAATAATCCCTGACCTCTCCATCTTCTCCTAAAGAGGCTGCGTCTGTGAAATGTCCGTGCTAACATATACACTGTGGCTATCCTCTGGAGATGTGCTCTGGTACATATTTATTTATGCGTGGGTGATTGTTGCCTTTACTATTATTATTATTCCCCACACGAGAACACACACAATGAATGTGAGTTATGGGAATCCCTGTCAGTTTGTGTGTCGTTATAGGGAAGTGGTGTGCAGAAGCAAACTTTGATCTTTGAAGAGAGACAACCACATAAAAAGAGAAACATTCGGTTTATGTCGGACATGGTGGAGAAGAAAAAAAAAAACACTATGAAAATGTTGCCAAAGTTGTTGCTTTCAAAGTAAAAACGGGTTTTATGGAAGTGCCAGATTGTTTAAAGGTAAATTATCGCTGGTGACTGAAAACGGCGCCGTGTTGAAGGATCAAACCGTCGATGTGAGAAGAAAAAAAAGAACTTACGTTTGTTTGGCTTCACTTTGTCCAACGTAGCATTAAAAAAGAGCAATTTGTATGAAAAGTGGACAGAAATATTGTGGCTATTGTTCCTTTAGGTGGGATTTCACATCACGTTGAACTTCTGTGATTTTAGATCTGGGTAATTAGCTGTCTAGCTACACATTGGAAGTCTTTGGCTGTTTAACAGTGAATTCTTTAAAGTTTCTCACCCATCTAATCAAACAGGCACGGCAGACAGGCTGGCAGACTTGGCTTCGGTACAAACCAACTGTCGTCATTTTGCCAGGAACGGATTGAGACGGTGATACGCCGAGACATGAATTCACAGAAGATCTGAAGCATCTTTTGTGGCTAGTTATACTCACCTCACAGGAGGCAAAGCCCTTTTGTGTAATTCACAAAGCTACCTAATGTAAACCCTTACTGAATTCTCCTCCACTGCTCAGAGTGGAACAGGTTTAAATTAAAAGTCCATTTGTGTGTCACAGATCCTACAGAACAACTGAAACAGAGCACTTTGGATTCATTAAAGATGTTATCTAATTCTCAGAGAGCCTCACACAGTGTTTATTTCCACTCGCTGACTCAGTCCAAAGCGAGTTTAAAAAAACAAAAACTTTGGTGTGCCGTGAAGGAGCATGAGTCAGGGTGAGCGGATGTAAATCGGAAATTTCTCCAACGTGCTAACAGATGGAGGGGAAATCCAGACGTCTCTGTGACCACATGGCCAATAACACCGGCGACTGTCGTGCAAGAAGGATTTGCAAACGTTTATACCTTCACAAACATTTGCGCCTCCGCTACACAAAGCATTTTTGTTTTTTTGCCACAATCTCTTCAGGTCTGAAGACGGAGACATCGGCTTTATCCTCACGCCTAGGATCGTCCCATATCACAAAGAACAACGCCACCAAAAAATAGGCTCAGTTTTGAAACTATATAACCGAGAAAAGTAAGCTGATGGTAAAGTTTTGCAAGTCGCTGGGTGATTTCAACAATGCCAACCGCACAATTTCCTCAGCCTCTTAATCCCATAATGAGTGAAGCATGTGTTTGAACATCAAAAGGTCCTGAGATGGTGGCTGTTACAGGGGCACTCTTCTGTGACTTTCCCAGTGAAAGGGAGTGTTTTCCAGAAGCTTTACTCAGCCAACCGAGCATGAAGTCCCTTCAGATAGTTTATTAGAAACCAAAAAATTGATAAATTAACCCTTTTTTTTAATGAATGACAGAGTTTAGAGTCAGAGTTTCCAAAGTTTCTTCCAGTGAACTTGTTATTTCACCATATATATGCAAAAGCATCTCAACATGATGCATTTTAGATGTAAAAAAAGTAAAACTAAAAAAAGCAGTCCATCCAGAGGGAGCTGTTGTCTTACCTCTGCAGATCTGTGCACAGTGTTGTGTTGGGAAATCTGGGATAAAAAGGAGGAAATTCTCTGGGCTTGACTTCTCATTGGAACTTCATCTACATAATCTGCCGTAAGCAAAGGAAAGCCTTCGTGCAAGACAAGACAACACAAGCAAGCGAAGGCCGTGCTATTAAAGTCGAAAATGCTGCTGAGTCATTATCAGAATACGACATCATATCTTAGACCACAAAAACCAGTAATAGATGAGGGCGATCTTCTCACATTACAAGGACAACGTATTTAAACATTTTTAGCCGCCTGTCTTGAATAAACCCTGGATTTCTCAGCCCGTCTGAACGAAGGCTTTCCGTTATAAATTTCACATGATTGAGATTATTTTTTCAAACTTAATGATGTTTTTACAGGCTGATGTAAACTAACCACGACTAATAGCCTGTAAAATTGGAGTTCTCCTTTAACTGCAGTCGGGACAGTGCATATTTGAAAGATCTGATACGAAGAAAGCGGAGAGCTGTTTAGATGCTGCGTCAACGTTGGGTAAATATTCAAGGATGAAAAATGGCCCGACTCTGACTTTAATCAAAGAAATAAAGCATCGAGGACTGGGCTGAAACAAACTGGGGGGGGGGGGCCCTAAC
>VURO01032025.1:0-10068 GCA_015108175.1 Pelvicachromis taeniatus | reverse complement strand
GCACCACTCGTGCACTGGGCTACCACAGACAAGGTGACACTCGGGAGCAAAGGAGGAGCACAATTGGGAACTGCATTATTTGTGAACTGTTGGAATACGTTTTGGAGTCTTTTCACCTCAGTCTAAAAACCGCGCCTTTCCCTCTCACTTCCGCGACAATTCAGAGAAGGGAATAAGAGCCGGTCTCCAACAACCGCCGCTCTCTTTTAAACGCCGGGCTGCCGGGCTACAATTGGAAGATATACGGTATCCAAATAATGGTTCATGACAGATAAAAATGTATGGAGATCCAAGACTCAAACAAAAAGATAAACAGATGAAAAAAGTGTAAATTAATAATTTCCAAGAGATTTTTTTTCAATTATCCGTTGATTGAATCCTTTCTGTACTACATATTAAGGTTTTTTTCTTTTTTCTTTTTTTCCATTGTGATGGGGACAACTATATCTTACAGTGGTCACAGAATGAAACCATGATTAAATTACAGTTTCACAGTATTACACTGCAGTTGGTTGAATCAAATAAGGGACTGTAAGAGACCAGCCTCAATATCTGCTGTATTAGACATAAGTGGAGACAGACAGAAAATCGAGGCAGTGTGACACTGTAGTGACGTCATGTGTACATGACATGTGTGATAAACGCAGGCACACGAGACTGATTTTTGAAAATATGACTGTGCCTTAGGCTCAAGAAGTAAAAGTTCCCCGTGATAAATTCAGTTTAATTACTGTGTAATTAACTAGTCCATTAAAAGTCTTTTCGACAAAATGGAAGTGAACACTTAGCGTATTTCCTCCTGTATAGCAAATGATGGGAAGGGGAGTAAGTTATGTGGAGGCAAATGTGCTGCTCATCTGTCAGTCTGTGTGTGTATGTATGTATGTGTAAGTGTGTGTATGTGCACGCCGATGTGTATGCATGTGCATACCAAGGGCTAACAGTGCGCACACACACACTCACTCTATGTGTGTGAGTGTGTGTGTGCGCACATTTAAGTGCTTGCGTGTGAGTGTGGACCATACGTCTAATAACTCTGAACACAAAATGTACAGAAAATGAACAGGGACATTTTCATGATTAAAAGCTAAATTCTCTTTTCCTTATTCCAACTCATTAAGTATGAAATGTGTTAATATTTCCATTAGTCTTTGTTAATGTCGTATCTATCTCATGTCTTCTTCATTCTCGTCCCCCCTCAGAGCCATTACAAGTTTCTACCAAAGCACTTTACCACACTGTAATGTCATTAAGCTGTACTTTTTCTAACCTGACACTTATTTTAAAAGACTGCTGACATGCTATTAATAAAAAATAAAAGCAAAAAAATATATATATTTTTTAAAGATAACCATCTGCATGAATATTACTCTCCATTAATTTTAACACGTGCACTGCAGCCCTGAAATTTTTAAGACATTACAACCCAGCTGTTTGGTGTAAATGCAAAATGTCACTGTGGAGGGGCGTGGTTTGTGGCGCAGCGAAGGCTGAAACACCTGAGCTCGATCAGCTCATTACGCCTCCCCTATATTAAACGTGCCAGGAAAAGCTGCAGCCGAGGTTTGGAAAGAACAGGAAGCAGAAATAAAGTGTCGAACGTACGAACTATGTGTGCGGGTCATTCCTGTCACAGGCTCACTCGTGTTTGATCAGACATCCTGTTCAGAGTGGTATTTTTTATTGTGCCGAGAGGTCAAAAGCACTGCAACCGGCTAATAGAAAAATGCTGAAAAAAAACACAACAGAAGTTCAATACAACAGAATGGAAAAAGAAAAAAAAAAGGCTATAAAAGCTGTTTTCGTGGAGACAACAACATGACGGACCAGCTGCGGAAGTGACAAGCTAACAGTAGGCGGCTGATAGCACAGCTAATAGTAAACATATATCTACAGATTTATATGAATCATTCAATTAAAACACACATTTACATCCTTTTCTCTTTTACTACACCTTCGCTTCTCTAAAGCATGCCTCCAAGAGATTCTTCACGTTTTGGCTTCTGTCAGTTTCTCACTGTCAGCTGCTCCGTCACATTATTATTATTATTTTCACCCCAACCGGTCGCAACAGATGGCCCCGCCCCTCCCTGAGCCTGGTTCTGCCGGAGGTTTCTTCCTGTTAAAAGGGAGTTTTTCCTTCCCACTGTCGCCAAAGTGCTTGCTCATAGGGGGTCATATGCTTGTTGGCTTTTTCACTGTATGTATTATTGTAGGGTCTACCTTACAATGTAAAGCGCCTTGAGGTGACTGATGTGATTTGGCGCTATATAAATAAAATTGAATTGAATTGAATTGAATTATTGGGTCTCCAAAATCTCTTCTGTGGTGGTTTACTCAACTTTCCTGAATTTTCTCACAAATAAACTATTTGATATTTACAAAGGAAGAATGAGTGGTTAGCATATGAAACTCTTTGTGCATGCTTCCACAAATACACACAACTTTCTAAATATGAATAAAAGCATGTCCGTTACATAATGCTTGTGGTGAGCCTGACGGATGTATCTGATACCCCCGTGTTGGTGGTGTTCCTGCATCATCATAATAATGTCTATCCCAGATCAACATTGCAACTGACCAGTCACATTGTCACGATGTCATAGATTTACAATGATTTTTAAATAAAAGTCTCTTTTGTAACAAATGATAGATATTTTAACTGTTTATTTTTTCAGTATAGCAAATATATTGTCAAAGTCAGCTTTATTGTCAAAATTGCAATGCTTCCATGGCCCTCAGTGTACACTAAAAAAACATAAAGATAAAAAATATAAAAATAAAATAAAGGTCTTATGTATGGGGGTGGGGCAGTCAGTGAAAAGGTAATGGTGTTGGTTCAGAGTTTGTATGTTTGTGGGGTGAGTTCAGCATCCTGACAGCCTGACGGACGAAGCTGTCTCTCAGGCTGCTGGTTCTAGCCCGGAGGATCTTCAGTCTCACCAGGTCGTCGAGTCATAGCTGTGTTCTACAAATTTTGATTAATGGATTAGGAATCAGTTGAACCTCAAATCAGACCTTTCAGTGATTTAAAGGTTCTGCTGAACAGGCGTCAGTTTAAAATCTCATAGAAGCACCTGGAAGCAACTTTGCCATGTACTGTATTTAAACACAACTGTTGGTTGCTGAGTCATTTCTACTACACCATCCCCCTGGGGATGACAACTGGTTTTGCTTCTGGTGTTCCAGAAAGACAAGTATCAGTGGATCCTTTGACCCTTTTTGATGATTTGAGTATAAGGGCTGACACTGTACAGTCATTTTTTTTTTTTAAATTTGATTGTCCTCAATTGTCACAGTTTTATTACTACAATAGATCCTTCCACACATTAAATGTGTCAGCAGTAGCCTTAATTATTGAGCACAAGTTTATAAAATGACCTTCACAGGATTGCTTGGTAAAAATTAATTACCACACAGTTCAATTTTTAACATGTGTGCATCACAGCAGAGATGACCAAAATGCTGGTGTTGAATGCAATTAATAAATCAGATGAGATGGGGGAGGGGGGGGTGCTCAGATTAGCCTGCTTGGTTAAATGAGTCATTATTAAAGATTCAGTCAAACAAAAGTATAGGACAGGGAATGATGAGGGAATCAGTGGGCAGGAAAGTAATTTAGACGACCCTTGCATCCTTCTATCGTAAAAAGAAGCAATAATTTGAAAATAAGCCAACCAGTCTGCCCTTCTGCGGAGATTTGAAGGATGGCCAAAGTTTGCCCGATAAAAGAGGGACAAACTATTAGGTCTGAAACCTGGCCAGGCTCTCCTCTCTCTGCGAAGCTCGCAGTCTGTTGCAACAGAAACTTTGCCAACCTGAACACATTTCTCATAACGATGGAACTAAACTGGTCCGTCTAAAACTCAGCCGACCTCTCTACCCTTCTCTGCTGAAGCCAATGGATCAATCTTACTTTAACTGCTCTGCTCACTCACAGGCCTACGCAAACACACATCCATGTGCAAACACTCATATACACACACATAACCAGAGCAGAAGTGAGGTTGATTTCATTCGAACAGTGTTGACTTTCCATCCTGTCCACGCACAGAAGGAAAAGAAATAATTAAAAAAAAAAAAAAAGGTCTGCAGGTAGGAAAGAAAGAAAGATTCGAGAGATGGAGAACAAAAACATACAGATAGGAGGAAAAAAAAGAAAAGACAGGAAAAGGAAATCATAAAAGACAGCAGGCTAGTGCAGAACGTCGTGCTTATCTTTAAAGAAACTGATATGAAACTTTTTTTGTGGATCGTTCTACTATCACTGTTTAATTATAAATGTAATGCATTTATTTAAAACAACAGCGTCTGTAAGAGTCTGCATAAGATCTGCTGGTTTTAGTTTTAGAATAATATGTATGCTTTAAAATGGTTATGTCATATTTCACAGCTTTTTTTTTTAATACCAATTAAGTGGACTCACCACACATATCATATATATAACACTAAAGCCTGAATACATGTGGTGTAGGGTCTATATATAATTAATGTCACGTTAAAGGCTGTATATTTAGTGGGAGGGTTCTAAGAGATATTCCAACGATGCATGTAAATTTGATTGATGGATAATTGGATGTATAGATGTTTGTACAGTATGTGATTTGAAAATGCATATAAATGGTTACATTGGCACTTTATTGCTAATAACAGCCCTATGTGTTATGATGGGATCACATAACACCCTGTGCTCACAGCTATCAGTAGGAAGGTGCTAAGAGCTCAGAGATGTTCTCACCTCCTGGACGATGTGTTATGAATGACAAACAGTCGTCTAAGGCAAACGGGGGGAAAAGAAAGAGTTTCTCTATTGTATTTTAAACAATGTCACAGTTGTCAGTGTATTATGGGAAACTGTTTGACACTGACATGTGTTCGTTTGACTGGTTGTTCTTTAAAGATGACCAGATGACCACCTTATAATATTTAAAAGTAATCGTAGAATATTTGAATCTCTCGAAACAAGATAATGTCTCATCAGTTTGTACTGCTTTTGTGGAGATGGAGGTGTTGCACCAGTGGACCAGGAAGCAGATTCTCCCAGTAAAACTATAGACTGTAGCTGTGTCCCAATTCTTAGGACGCGTCCCTCGTGGGCCACATTTGTAGGCCGATTACGTCACAGCGACACGACGTAGACTGTCCCAATTCGTAGACTCCTACAAATGCGGCCGATAAATGCGGCCTACATTTCCCCAAATTTGTAGGATGGGTCTGGTCTATCCTACGTGGCCCACCATATCCCAGAATTCATAGCGCGGCCCAGCCAATTCCAGTTTCCACCACTGGCGGCAGCAATGGTGACGGTAACACTGAGGAGTTGGAAGCGGTAAGGGCGGGAACAGCTGGTGACGCAAATCTGAAGGCTAGACCGTCCCATTTCACAAGCCTCTCACTTCTGGGACCCGTTCCACGTAAACCGCAATGGCCGGGTCCCACAAGGGATCCGTCCTAGGAATTAGGACACAGCTTGTATGTCGATAAAGCCACTATTTCATCACCCACTGCATTGTGAACCCGTTTTTAGTTCTCACATTTATCATTGTTTTTTTTGCGCAGCATCATCTAACTAGAAAAGTCAGGTCATTAATAGTACATAACTTTAAAGGTTAATACATTTTAAAGAGGTGAACAAAAAAAATAATTAAAGTGGCCATTCTGGGAATTGCAGCATCTGGAACTTGATCATTGGCTTAAATTAAAAAAAGTCTCCAAGGCTGCAACTTGAGACCAAAAAGTATCAAATCACCATTAAGTACATGTCCATGTAGCACAGTATAATACTGTAATGCCAAATTGCACACCCGATAATGCTTAATTCAATTTTTAATTCAGTTGTATTTATTTGGTACTAAATCGCAACCACAGTAACCTCGAGGTGGTTTATACTGTAAGGTAAACACCCTACAGTAATACAGAGAAAACCCCAACCATCAAGTGACCCCCTTTGAGCAAGCACTCTGAGACAATGGGAAGGAAAAACTCCCTTTTGACACCTGCCACAACTGTTCGAGGTTAGGGGAAGGAGACAAGACAAAAGTTAATTTTATGAAGGTCTCATTTAAATTGTGTATTACTTATTACACTATGTTTGTCACCCCAGCTCTTTATGAGTTAAAGTGTAATGCACTGAAACAATGCTAATAATGAATGCACTGCTACTTTATTTTTACTGTTTACTAATACTAAATCTTAAAATTGGGAAGACTGCATTCATTTGTTATTATTAGTCTATAAATATAATGTGAATGAATGTTTTGTTTTCAATAATGTTTGCAACCACTTCTATTTTTAATCTTCAAACATAATACAAGCAAAGTTAAAAAAAAATAAAAAATAAAACCCTTTCAATCACCATATGTGCATGGTTGGTCATAAATTTTAAATATTTTTAAAAGACATAGATGTTAACACTCAGCTTATATAGCTTATATACTGTTCATAGCATACATTAAATATTACAAGCCTCATTTGAGGTGTGTACACTCCAGGGGGATGTGGGTGATAAACCTTTTCCTCAGTAACTCGAATCATCACTAAATTACAGTCACTGATAAAATCCACACACATATCTACACACAAAATAAGGTGGATGCAGGCAGGCTATAGCAGAGAAACCTAAAGCCGACATTACAACAGGCTGTTTCCCCCACTTGACCTTAAGAGACATTAATCTTGTCCAAATGGGACCGTCCAGATAAGCAATGTCACGCTCTTATTTTGTCCTGCATAAATAATCCAATCACGAGAGCATCACAGCCAACATTAGAACAATGTTTTTGTTCTCTAAATACTCCAGAAATGATCTTACATACAGCTGTGAGTATGAATTCATTCTGATCTAACTGAGATAGCAAAAAAATAGTTGCACTATTTTTGCCAAGGGTGTTGACTCACCCGGCTAAATCATTGAATTCAGGTGGCCGCAGGTGTATAGAGTCAAGCCACCTAAGCATGCAGACTGCTTCTACAAACATCTGTGAAAGAATGGGTCACTCTGTCAGTGATGGGATGCCACCCGCGAAACAAGTCCAATCGTGAAATTTCTTCAGTACTAAATATTCTATAGTCAACTGTTAGTAGTCAAAGCTCACATCACGTCCTTACTCCCTGCTTCACTTGAGCCGCTCCAGTTTGCCTACAGGCCTAACAGATCTTCAGATGATGCAATAGCAGCTGCACTTCACACTGTCCTCTCTCACCTGGACCAGAAAAACACATACGTGCGGATGCTGTTCAGAGATTATAGCTCCGCCTTCAACACTATCATACCATCCAGACGAGGAGCACGAGCCAAAGAATTTCATTATGGATAAATGTGGCTACGCTGCTTATCTGTATATGACAATAAACTTGAAACTAGTGGTAATATAAGAAAGTGGAAGTCACTGGGAATGACAGCAACTCAGCCATGAAGTGGTAGGCCACAGAGCGTGGTCAGTGGACGCAGAGGCGCATCGGGCCCAGAGGTCATAGAGAGTTTCATGCAATGGGTTTCCATGGCTAAGCAGATGCATCCAAGCGTTACATCACCAAGTGCAATGCAAAGTGTCTCATGTACTGGTGTAAAGCACGCCACTACTGGACTCTAAAGCAGTGCAGACATGTTCTCTGAAGTGACAAATTAAGCTTCTCCCTCTGGTAACTAATGGAAGAGTCTGGGTTTGGCGGTTGCCAGGATAATGGTACTCTTCTGATCGCACTGTGCCAAGTGTCAAGTTTGGTCAAGGGGGGATTATAATGTGGGATTGTTTTCCAAGAGTTAGTCTTAGCCCCTTAGTCCCAGTGAAGGGAACTCTTGATGTGTCAGCATACCAAGACATTTTGGACAATTTCCTGCTCCCAACTTCATGGGAACAATTTTGGGGTTGGCTTCTTCCTGTTCCAAAATGACTGCGCATCAGTGCACAAAGCAAGGCCCATAAAGACATGGATGAGCGAGTTTGGTGTGCAAGAAGTTGGCTGGCCTGCATAGAGTCCTGACCTCCAGCTGACAGAGCACCTTTGGGATGGATAAGAGCTAAGAATGGAGCCAAGCTATCACATCCAACATCAGTGTCTGACTTCACGAATGCACTTCTCAAAGAATTGTCAAAAATTCGCACAAATACACTCGTAAAGCTCGTGGAAAACCTTCCCAGAATATCTGAAGCTGTCAGAGGTATAAAGGGTTGGTAATATTAAACCCTATGGATTAAGAATGGGATGTCCTTCAAGTCCATGTGTGTATGAAGACAGGCGAATGGATACTTATATATATAGTGTATATTGCTGTATCATTAAATATAAGCACACCATGACGGGTTTACTGTATTCCACTCTAATAGCTGAAACTAAACTTTTATTAATTTTAGAGATATTTTCTTTACGACTACGAGTGTTTTACTTTAATCAAGATGTTAAAATACATACCATAAAATTGTACATTGTGCCTTCAGTTGAATATTAATGTCTTGTTCATACAAACGTCAAAATACCGCCAGACAACACAAGGTTACTGTGATGTTCGGGTTTTATAATGACTGACATACTGTAGTGTGTGTCCATGTGCTTCTCACAGAGACAGCAGGTGTGTGGTAGAAAGGAAATTGGTAAAATAGTGTATGAAAGAAAAATAGAGTGAAAGAGAGTGAGTGGAAGAAATCCTCCCCCAGGGAGAAAACACTGCATCAGTTTTCCTGGGAGAAAGAGGAAGAGGAGCGCGTTACTGTGACTGCAGAATGAAACGTTTTCTGTTGAGACACCAAAACCTAAAGACACAGATGTATTTTTTTTGTGTATTCAGGGATGTTTGTGTGTTTGTGTACGCGGGAACTATTTTGTTGCACGTCTTTAACATTTAAATTGTCATGCATATTCCTCTGTAGTTCAGTGGATTCAAATGAAACCTTTAAAATGTGTGTGGGATGTATGCACCACATCGCCAGTCTTTCTTGAAGGAAGGAGAGCAGAGATTAAATCTGCTGAGTTCCCCTGACAGTCCTCTCCTTGCTCTCTCACACACACACAGATTTTCTACCTGGAGTGTCTGAATCTAATCTTCGCCAGGTCAGACAGATGTACACAGAGCTATGAGAAGCAGGGGAGCTCTGTGTCTATGTGTCTTGTAAATGGGGACTTCTGCCATGTTAACCACTGCAACATGACGGATGGCAGGGCATAGATACGGACGCATACACTCATTTTATAAAACCAATAACCCGCTCAGGTTTGTGCTGTATGGAATATCTATCTGAGGTAAGGCAGCAGTGTCATAACGTTCAAGTTTTAAGACGACTATAGCATAACATCATAACATCTTTTTGTTTCATAAAGTTGAGGCGCAGTGTTCAAGTACTTCAGCTGTTGCCTTTTCTCAAGCAGTCAGCACACTTTAAATGAAATATGATTTCCATATTCTCTAGTCTTTTGTGAGTTATTACAGTAACAACACCTGAGAGGCCAGTCTTCACTGTGATTTGGGGTATGACAGCGTGTAGTGTAGGGACAACAAAGTCCCTACACTACACGCCACTACTGTGGCAGAACATGCCCTCATGAGTATTACAGCTTTTAGGCAGTTAACAGTTACTTCTACATAAGCTCGGTGATAACAAAGCTGGTAGTGCGTGTACACAACAGTGAAAGTTTTCAGGCCCCTCTTCTATGGAACCAGCTTCCAGTTTGAATTCAGGAGACAGACACTATCTCTACTTTTAAGATCAGGCTTCAAACTTTCCTTTTTGCTAAAGCATATAGTTAGGGCTGGATCAGGTGACCCTGAATCCTCCCTTAGTTATGCTGCGATAGGTTCAGACTGCTGGGGGACTCCCATGATGCATTGAGTTTTTCCTTTTCAGTCACCTTTCTCATTCACCATGTGTTAACAGATCTCCCTGCATTCAACCATACTTGTTATTCATCTCTGGCTCTCTTCCACAGCATGTCTCTATCCTGTCTTTTTTCTTTCACCCCAACCGGTCGCAGCAGATGGCCCCGCCCCTCCCTGAGCCTGGTTCTGTCGGAGGTTTCTTCCTGTTAAAAGGGAGTTTTTCCTTCCCACTGTCGCCAAAGTGCTTACTCATAGGG
>VURO01032015.1:0-10189 GCA_015108175.1 Pelvicachromis taeniatus | reverse complement strand
CAGACACAAACTATATCTTTCTTGGCTGCTACCTCAAAGCGCTGTCGGTCTTGTGTGCTACACAATGACATTCAATATTTAGTATTTACTGTTAGTTACAGTTATCTAGGTTATTGCTGTGCTGTCGTGTTTATTGTGTTGCTCTCTTTTTGCTTGTTTTCTTTTTGTTATTCTCTCTCAATATGTGATCCAGTGGATTTTTTTGTGTGTTTTCTCTCCCTGTCCCTCTTCTCCTCTGTTTTACTTTCCCTCCCCTTCTTTCTCTCTCCCTTTCCTATCCTCCAGTCATGTCTGTCCCGTCTGTAATTACTTAAAATAAAATAAATAAATAACTAATAATAATAATAAGGCCAATCAAATGGACTAATACGGCAAGGCCGTGATGATCCACTTGGTAAAGTGGATCAGAAATAGACAAAAGAAAAACCATTAAAACCAGATGCTCTGAATGTTTAATTTCACTCCCACCTGATGTGAAAGTGGTGGAAAGGTCTCAGCGATTTCATTAGCAAAATAAGAAGCTGCTGTTGTCATATGTGACTTGGAGAATAATAGCAGCAGCACAGAGAGGACTGTAGACTCAAACTTCTTGGAACAGCATGGTTTCAAAGCTTCTTGGAGCCTGTTAAAGGGAAAAATTCAGTATAAGTTATACATCATTAGCCACACTGCTAGGACTCTGCAGATATCTAATCAACACGCTGCAGTAGCTTGAAAAACTCAGCATACTAGCTTTGTGCTGCCTGTAACAAATCCACAGGATCTGCTGTGATATCAAGGTCGCAAATACTGAAGATTTGGAGCGTGCTCAGTCCACCACAATGCAGGGTTTACGCAGGGTCAACACGCTGCTGAAACACAGCAGGACTGATGCTGGGTCGGTCGAGCCAGAGCAGTTGGCGAGGCTGAGAGTGCGATGCAAGAAACAGATGGCAGAGTGAAAGAATGATCAGTGTGACAAAATGTAAAGAGAAATGAGCAGACGGAGAGCGAACGAGAGGAGAAGGGAAGGAGAAGGCACGGTGAGTGAAGAAAATGAGGAGATAAACAAAACAGATGGAGAAATAAGAGTGAAAAGAGAAAGAAAAGCAGAATAAAGACATTACATGAACATCCCATCTGCCGACTAATGAGATTCACTCTGCTGAGAGAGACAGAGATCTTATCATCCATCTCTAACATCCTCATTGTCAGGTAAAGATGTGATGTGACTGAGGAGAGGCATTCAAACGGCGTCTCTTTACCGCCGCCATCTCCACCGTTTCTAATGTAAACATCGCCACGGCTGCTGCTGAAAGCGAGCTGCCGCCGCCGCCGCCTGAGTTCAACAGTTTCACAACTCCACGCTCGGTGTGACCATGCCAAACACACCAGGGGAAAATAATGGAGTAGTTAATTTTCTTGGTACGTGACAGCAGGAAATTGTATGACAGCTGTCCGCCAGCGATAATGGGTGTCAGGCAGCATCAGCGTCGCAGCTGAATCATCTACTCTGTGCCCACAGGCAGGATTTAAGATAATAGTTGGCTCAAATTGTAGCCTTGGGTGTCCTAACTTTACTGTCTGTCTCTCAATATCGGTAAATTATTTAACTACTGTTTTAAAAAGTGAAAGACCGTTAAAGATGATGAATCGTTTAATCGGTTCAAACATTCATCAGTACCTGGATTTTTGAAGAGCATGAATACAAGAGTTTCGAGCGAGGAGGCCTCATGAGTACTGACTTTTTTTAATATACACATTGTGGGTAAAAACACACATTTTAGGTGAATACTCAACTTGCATTCAAGAGTAAACCGTCAAAATTCACACAGTGGACAAAGAACGTTAACATAAACATGAAAGTGGACAAAACAGACTCTCCAAATCGAGACATGTTATGTATGGTTGCGTTGTACAGGCTTCCATCTGTAGTTTGCTATTTATTAGGTTTCTTTGACTGTCAGTTAGTATAATTAACCACACACACACACACACACAAAAACTGTGTGTTAAAATTTTTTCCAAAGACATCGATGTCATGGTTCAGAGACGGCTGAGAAAGAAGCTACTGCTGCCATTGAAGCTTTGAATGACATGTTCGTTCTGTAAAGCCCATGCAGTCTACACAAAGGTATGGTACTCAAGTACAAATTTATATGATTAAATAACAGTTCACTCTCAAATAGCTGCTTTGAAATCCTGAGAAAGGGCAATTCAGCCAGGGAGGAGGAGACTTGACTGTCAGTCACTGCTGTCAATCAAAGTCCACACAGCACACATCAAAGCCTTGTATAAGCCGTCAAATCTTATTAACGGAACATTAATTTCCATAATCACCACCAGCACACTTAGCAGAGCATCCCGATTTAGCAGTTGAGGCCTGAATAACTGATATATTATTAAAAGAGTTATTTGAAGCTTGGAATTCAATAGACCCAACAGCTCATGGATGCCATCCATTCCACCTTAAAGCACTTGCATTGGCTTCATCTTCAAACTTTGGTTGCTGTCTCGTGCGTTTTGCACTCTGTTTTTTCTCGTTCTAGCGCCTGTGTAGTTTGTCTGCAGTGCCTTACAGCTAAATTTGCACCACCAAGTGTAGCATCAGCAGAAGTAGCAAGACTGCAGATATTATTTTCCTTAAGTAGAAGTACAAATACTCTGGGAAACATTGAAGTACTAAAAAATGTCCTAGCTCTGAAATGTACTCAGAATAAGAAAGTAAAAAGTGAATTACAACTCCATTAGATTTTCTTTGTGTACAGGCTGTGATCAGCTGACCTGCTGCACATGCTCTGAAGTTACACAGCTGAATTCAGCCAGCTGTAAGGAGATGTTTCTTGAGCTTTCTTACCTGATTTCCCTTCCCTACACTGACAGTATACTGTTTATACTGTCTTTATACTGGATACTAGTTGACCTCAGTGAATGAATCTAAGCATCATCAGATTAAATTCAAATTCATCCCTGCTGCACTTGATGTAACCTAACACTGACCATGAACAGCACAGCTGCTCTGTACCAGTCCAACACAGTGCTTTACTGTGAATTCACCAGAGTACAGCACGCTGACTTGTTTATCCTGCAAATTTTGAATAAGGCAAAGTTTCAAAATATATAACAACTTTTTATCCTATACAATATCTGATTTAACAAATGAGGACATTACATTTAGGTTTACATTTCCAGTTTATTAAATGCCCCTGATCTTTAAATCAAATCTCTCCTTCTCCCCTCCTGTCTTGTCTTTCTTACATCTTTCTCTATCTCTAAATGAAGTTACCACATATTCTTCCTGAGAAATGCAGCAGCTCACACTGTGTAACAAGCTTCAGTTTCTCTGTTTGCTAATAATTGTGAAATGGATGCATTAGAAATCATTGTTACTTGAAATAAATGTTACTCCCTTTACGCTAGCTACTCGTCTGTTCCAGCTAGAAGCTAAAGTGCTTTCATCTCTTTGTATGCGATTAGCCCCAGCGATGAATACACCAGTATGGTTGTCCTTTTTGTGTTATTGTTCTCTCCATTTAGGCTTAAATTGGCCTTCGGTGATGTGAAACCAAATCCTCCCTCAAAAGTTTTCAACATAAAGTCAAAGGGTGTTTTGAAAATGTAGTAGAAAAGAAGATGTTTGTGTTTAAATGTAGGCAGCAAAAGTAAAAACTTGTCAAGTAAAGTACAGATGCCTGAAAATTTTACTCAAGTACAAATATGAAGTATGTATACTTCATTATGTCCTACCTCCGTTAATGTTTTGTGTAGACTGGAAATTAATCTGTCAGAGAGACTGCTCAAAATTAGAAAGGCCAGACTGAAATGGTTTAGACATGTGTAGAGGAGGCAAGGTGGATATACTGGACAAAGGATGGAGCTGCCAGGCAGGAGGAAAAAAGAGATTCTTGAAAGTAGTGAAAGAAGGTAGAGGATGGTAGGGATAGGGTGAGATGGAGTTATCTGTTTAAAATAAGAGTGACATTCAGTACATTCATACACTCATCTTACACTCACATTAGTCTACCAGCTCTTTCACACATTCATACAGTGTTCTTTTCTGTACAGTTGAAGCCATTTGTCTACCTCAAGCATGTCTTTGCCCCCAGGAGGGGCTGGAGAACATACAAAATACTAAATGACCACAATCGACCAGAAGCCTCGACTATCTTATTTTACCTGACAGCTAAGACAGCTTGTTAATTGTGCCACATCCCAAACCCCTGTCAGCTTTCCCAGATGCCCCATGTTCAACTTAAAGTGCCGATAATTTTCAACATGTTTCGTCTTTTTCTCATCTTTCACCATCTCTCAACGATTTCTGGGGGTTTTGTTGTTGTCACAGTTGTATAAAAACATATAGATGCAGTAATCCTCCTTTATTATCTGTTTAAGAGGAAGGCAGCGTACAAAGATGGAAATCCGAGGGGATAAAATCCCTTTTATCCATCTCATTTCTCTGTGGGGCCAGAAGGTGATATTTTTAGCATTGAAGGAGGATTATACACCAGCGGTGCCATTCAGGTGACTTTGACAACACGACTGACAGGAACAAAGAGAGACTAGACAACAAAAAGCAATTAATAAATGTAATTACATCTATCATCAGAACCCAATCTACAGTGTAAACAAAGAGTCTCTGCAGCGACACAATCTCCATTAATTATACTTTGTAATTATACTTTTCCAGGTGTGTTATGACGCTTTAAAGGTCAACTCTGCTCGAATGTAAAATGTTTTATCGCTGCGGGGAAATGAAGTCCTCTGATTGGCTTGACTGGCAGAAAGCCAAGCCAATCACCTGCCCCCCAGCGATCTGATGGCCACTGTCCTCCGAGTCTCCTCTACATGCACACAAACACACAGAGATTTTCCACCTGTGCAGAGCAGCAGAAAGACATTCAGAGTTTGTGTCAGGACTCGGCATGGTCACCTCAGTTTGCATCGTTCTGTGTGCGTCTGTCACACTGCAAAGGCTCCGGTTGTTGCTTTAGGCTAATGAACACTTGTCACTGAGCCAAGACCTAATCAGCAAGTTTCGACATTATCTTCATTTTAGAGTTTAAGTGTCCTGACAGTTGTAGAAATGAGTCAGGTGAAGCTTCTGCGTGCTCAAATGGAGCAACCAGTTTAACTCTCAAGCACGAGGATGACTATGTTGTGAAAATAAGCCAGTCTTAGTCTGTGCATCTAATAAAACGATGTCAAAGTGACGCTTTGATATTGAGTTGTTACTCACCTTTTCTGTTTGTTAGGTTTTCTTAGATTTCCCTTAAATGAAGAATATCCATAATGCGCATAAAGTATATGTATTCATACCAATGTACTCGCTATCATCCAAAGAGCTGGTGTGCTGACAGGCTTAGCCTTTAAAGCTGGCAGGTGCTGTGCAAGTTTTCTTTTATTACTGTGTTAACTCGCACTACGCGGCTTAATTAGGTTTCATGCGCAGCCGGTGCAAGCAACTTCTCTGTTCAGGTCTGTCTGACCACTTTGTGAAGCTAACACTAAATTTAAGCTCCAGGCGAGTTTTGTTCAAGCAAGATGGCTTTTTACAGCCAGCAGGGGGCGAGTCTTCCGGTGTCCATAGGAAGTCAAAAAGAAAGTGACTTCAAATTCAGAGTAAATTAGATGTTTGTGTCGCTGTCGGTTCTGTATCCAACAGTAAATCCATCTTGATCGTATTCCTATTTTTGGGTCAGTGCCCGTTTGTAATATGAAGAGCTGTCCACTATACTTTGTAATTTTTAGCTGAATCTATCCAGCAGATTTTGCTCAATCACCAATAAACATCAGCAAATATCAGTGAGACTAAGCAATGAATGTGTGACCTCCCGGGGCGCCAAACAACGAGGAGCATCTGTGGTTCTTATTCGATTACAGGGTGATATTTTTGGAGGAGACTGTTTACATCATTTTAAATTAATCTGTTTAAAATAACATTAGATAAACTTCTGGATCTCTAAGCTCTTCAGAATTTATTTTGCTGCTTTTTTCTTCTGTCATCCAAAAGAACAAGTGACTGGGTGCCATTATAAAGCACCCTTGCTTCAGTGTTTCACAGGTTGTGTCAAGTTTGTTGGCTCAAGAGCCATTTCAAGCCTTCTTCCTACCTTTGTCTTGTCATTTAGTTACAGGTAGTTTCATCCTTTCAAACAATGACATTTCAGAAGTGCTCAGACTTTTTTTTTTCTTTAGATGTTCTTTGTCTTATAAGCGGTTTAACCCTCGTGGTGATTCTTCTACGGATCAGCTGTGTTTTTTCTTTCCTAAGTATGGCATGTACTGTACTGAATGCTGTGGAATCAGAGGCCATGTCTTTGGCACCCTTTGAATCAACCCCACACCTTTCAACTTCGTAACTGATGAAGAAATGAAAATAACCTCATCTTCCTGTGCAACAGCTTTCATCAGCTGTTCAATCATATTAAAAAAGTGCCTCTAGAATAAAGATGTGTAAATCCTCACTGCCATGTGAATAATCTGATTAATCCTGAAGCTCTTTAAATGTCTTCACCATATGAATAGATTATATTCCAGAAAACTGCTAAACTACAATTAACTGAACATCCCTGCTCTCCTTCTGATGAGTCCTTTTTTTAATGACCGTTCCTTTAGTAACAGCCTCAGGACAACCTTTCAGCTTGCCTTCGAAGAACAGCAACACCATCAGCGTGATATTTATTCTGTACAGGACTTTCATATTATGGGGTGTAATGAACATTTCAGCCTCCAGCAACACTTGCTGTGGTTGTTTATTTGTGTGCAGTGGAGTTGAGTCTCGCTCTGTGGCTGTAGGTTGTCTGGTGGCTGTGAAGGCGTTTAACATTCAAAGTCTCTCCTCTGGTTCCCTCCTCTTGTGTCTGTTGAATATGGAGCAGCTCTTATCTGAACGAGCTAAAGATAATTGGTGGACAAGTGGAGCTCGACTGCAGAGAGGAAGAGAGGGAGGCAGAATGAGAGGAAGTAAGGAAACACAGAGACAAAGTAAGAGTTGTGTAGCTTTTATCTGTGATGTCTGTGTGTGGTGGAGGCAGGGACGAGACAAACGCTGGGATCATGCCTGAGAATGTGTGACCCTGCGCAAAGCGAGGCAGTGAGACATGACAGCTGAAGCAGAAAAAAATAGTCATATTCATAAATCAACTAAAAAGTAAAAGTAGCAGGGACCAGAAATACTCCATGAATAAGTTCTATAAGTGTTCTTCATTAAAATTTTACAGGGGCATTCCCACCGCAGGGAGGAAAACCAGACCATTTCACCAGTTCTTCCTCCTGAACTCTAAAAATGCTTCTTTGTGAGCAACATTAGTGATGAAAGATTCATTTAGAAAATATTTGCAAATTTAATGTTACATCTTTTGTTTTTTCCATTCATTTCTTTACTTGCTCACAAATAGGCATCACAGCCTCATGTCACTGTTAGTGACACTATTTGCTGAAAAACAGTGCTTTTCCTTTCTCCCAGCATCTTTTCATGCTGGTTTTGGCACTTGTGGTCTATGAAAGGCTAACTTGTCTTTATTAATTAATGATTTGTCACTAGACATAGTGGAGTGGTGGTTTTTATAGCAAAAGGTTTCTGGGGTAATCCTGCTGCTTGTCTGGGGGCTTTCTGTGTGAAGTTGGCATGTTCTCCTTGTGATTGGCTTTAATTGATTTTTCACTGGGTGCCCCAGGTTACTCACACAGTTCAAAGACAAGGATTGAAAGGATTTATGAGTCTTTGAAGTTAGAAAAGAGTGAATAAACACATAAGACAACTTGCTGAAGTACTATTCAGCAACCAAAGGCATTGTGCCTGTAGATGACCCTGATTCTTCAAGAACTGTGACCAACTTCCTGATTTGATCACATTTGAACTCTTCTGTGTACATAAGAGGATGCGGGTTCATGGTAAAACTGTATTAGCACTTGTGTGTGGTAGGTGGTGCTTTCAGGGACTGACCCTCAGGCAGCTTTTGCACTGGAAGCAGTCCAATGGTGCACAAGGAGACCAGCCAATTAAAATCAGAAATATTTTTATATACTTAAGTGTGGTTGTGAAACATTTTAAATGCACCTTTTATTGCAGGCTTCTTCAGTCCTAAAACTGGAAAGCTGAGGTATTCTAAGAGGTTGGAAAGAAAAGCATCTGGACTTCTTGAAGACGTTTCACCTCTCACCCGCGAAGCTTCTTCAGTTCTAAGAGCAACCAGTGGAGCGTCCCAGATTTTGGGCAGTCCAGACGCTTTTCTGAATTCTCTGTCCAGAAGACAAATGGTTTGAAAGAGGAGTGAAAGAAGCCATCTATGTCCACTGTGAACGACCATCTTTGAGCAGAGGGGGTGGCTTATGACACCAACTATCTGCCATCTATAATCCAGTTTTGAGATCCATTCCCAAACGCCTTGATGCTTACTCACATCTTGGTCCATTTGACCTCAGTAAGTCACATGACAGGGTGGGGCAGGGTGTCACAATGGATTGTGACCTGCACCTGTTTTTGCACCTTGGCTTGATTAGGTAGCAGAGCAATAGGGGGTCTACGACCCTCATAGGGACACTCCCATAGGGCTTAAAAAATCTGGGACTCTCCACCAGTTGCTCTTAGAACTGAAGGAGCTTCTTGGGTGAGAGGTGAAACGTCTTCAAGAAACTTAAAAAAGCCCAGATGCTTTTCTTCCCAAGCTCTTTAGACTACGATGACGTGGATGACTGAGAACTTTCACAGACGAAGCCCAGGTATTTCACTCTGAGTCGCAGGGGGAGTCAAACTGTTGGGGTGAGACACAAGTGTCATTGGTTTTCAGTGTTGGTCAATAAATGCCAAAAATGTTTGGAGTAAAGCAGCAGATAAAGATGTAGGACTACAGCCTTTTTATGTTACACAGACTATGTGATTTATTTCATTGCCAACCAACCCAGATGAGATCCAAGTCTAAGTTTTACTTTTAGAGTTTTCTCTGGGCACCCCAAACTGAACTGTGATGTTAAAGATTGTGGCTTTGGCTAAATATTTAAAAGGTCTTCTCTGACTTCAGGCAATAAAATTTCCACTATCTGACTGCCTTTATTCCCTAAATGTTTTAGTACCCTAAGCCTAACATCTTCCCCCAGGCATACATGTCGCTTCCTGGACTCCGAGTGAATATAATTGAGGACCCAATTTATTTATAGTAATTTTTAGAAAACAGCATTTCAGCCCCCACACTGTCAATTATTTTCTTATATAAGGACACCTCCTTATTTGCTGTTTTCCACACTCGTTGTGGAAAGACAATTTAAGAAAGAAACTATCATTTTAGAAGCTGTGCTTATATCTGATGGCAGGCCTGAACATGGATAGCGTTTGGGTGCTGTGTTTCCTAATGCAGCCAATTAGAGGCAAATTGCCTCAGACTTGTCAAACACAGCAGGAAAATGCTGCTTGGAATCTTGAAAATTCATTGTTAACCCTCCTGAGGAACCCAGGCAGTTTGAGAGAGAATGGGAAAAAATTGTGAGTTATTGTTGGAAGTGTTGGAAAATAGCATTTGCATCCATCAGAACAGCAACACACTTCATCACTAATTTGATGCCCTGGAAAACCCACAGAGTGTGTCACATAAAAATCCAGCTCATGCCTTTAAGTGTTTACACCCGAAGTGTGTCAAAAGTGCCAGCGCTTGGAAAGAACATGAGAGCAGTGACATGAGACACCTGGTCCACAGAAAGACGGCAGGCGTGTGCTTCAGCTGAGCACACAACCTCCAAAATTCAAGATTAAGTAGGAAAAAGGTGGCGCAAAGCAATTAATGCCTGTAGAGTTTCACATTTTATAAAAATGCCACCGTGGATCCCTGTGGGCTATAGGCCTTCATCAGCGTTAACAGTAAGTCACTAACGCACCGGTGAGATAATGACTTATTTCAATACAAATTGACAGCAGACCCGACTCTGACAGGCTGAAAAGTCTCAGGAGAAAGTGAAAGAACAGAAACGTTGAAAGACGAAATTTGCATGTGCCCATGGAGAGGCATCTGCTGTTTAACGTGTAGTTGACTCAGTTTTTGGTTTATTGTTGGCCATTGCTTTTTTGCTTATTACCTCAATTTTTCTGCTGCCAACGGGTTCTCGGAACAGCTGTTGTGTTTGTACTTGGCTGCACATGGTTCTTGGATATTTCTAATATTTTTAATGATTTTATATTTTTTAGAAATGTAATGCATGAGATTTTTTTTACCTCTGTTTT
>VURO01032003.1:0-10170 GCA_015108175.1 Pelvicachromis taeniatus | reverse complement strand
TTTTTGGGGGTTTTTGTTTGTTTGTTTTCTCTTTTCTTGTTGTTGTTTTTTTTTTTTGTTTGTTTGTTTTGAAAATTGTCGGCCATACTCTGGTTATTTATGTGACTGGGCACTACAACTACTACAACTGTCACTGAAAATTGAGCCAAACAGAAACATTGTTACACAGGCAGAAAATTAAAATGTGAGATGGCATATAGAACTGGTAAAATGAAACGCCTTTGTAAGAGTTTGCTTCTTAAGGCAAGGCCATGGATTTGTTTTTTTTTTTTTAAATATTGCTTGAAAAAAATCCCAATTACATACAACAGATACACAGTTAACCAAGTATTTAGTGCCTTTTATAACAAAACAGAATATAAATTAGATTGGAGTCTTTACCGGAAATACTGTTGCATACAATGAGCAGATCACATGGATTAATGCCATTTTACGTTTGGGCTTAGGTTATAACCGACTGTTATTAATTAACCCCATTTAAATCAGAGAAGAAGGTTAGAATGAGCTGATGATGCGATTTATGCATTTGAAAAATGCTCCATTTATGGTTGTGATCATGTAAAAGTGTGGCAGGCACAATTCTGAGGGGATCAGCTCCGCTGCCCTTTTTCTCAGCTGTGGAGTAAAAAATAATTACATGATTGGAAAGAACCCAAACGACTTACCTTCTGATGGGTGGCTGTAGTTGTAAGAGAGTAATAAGTAGTGCTGCAAGACAGAAAAAGTGTTACCACTACCTTCATTTGATAGAAAGAGCACAAATATCAGGACATGATGACTGATGAGGAAGTGGCTTTTTCATTAAAGGTGAAGTGATCTCTGGTATCAGTTAGATTTTCAGTACCACTTGTAGTAATTTGCAGGCCAAAACTAATCATCATCACAGTCATTTCAGTTTGTAAGCAAAAAGTAGTTATTCAACACATTAGCAACACATACATTGATCAGGCATAACATTAAGACCACTCACAGGTGATGTGATTAACACCGATTTTCTCTTCATCATGGCACCTGTTAGTGGGCGGGACATGTCAGGGATCAAGGGAACAATTAGTCTCAAAGTTGATGTGCCAGGAGCTTTGGCCTCATAGCCAAAGACCAGTCGGGGTGCTCATGTTGATACTGATCCACTGCTGAAAGCACCAGCAATGGTACATAAGTATCAGAACAAGACCACGGAGAAATGGAAGAAGGTGCACATCATGTGCATGGCTGGGTGTTTGTTCATTGCGAAGGGAACACTTGGCTCCAGGATGCAGAAAAAAGGAAAGCCAGCAGAGGCAGTTTGATGCTCTGTGCAATGTTCTGGTAGGAAACTTGGCTCCTGCCACCCATGTGGATTTTACTTTTACCACCTACCTAAGCATTGTTGCAGACCATGTACATGCTTTCATTAAAATATGAGGTATTCCCTGATGTCTGTGGCCTCTTTCAGCAGCATAATGTGCCGTGCCACAAAGCAAAACTGGATCAGGAATGTTTTAAGGAGTCCAACGACAAGTTTGAGGTGCTGACTTGGCCTCTAAAATCCCCAGATGTCAATTCTATTAAGCATCCAGGATTCAATTGCTCAATTGAGCAAAAGGGGTGCCAATAGAATATTAGGCAGGTGGTTATGATGTTATGTCTGATCGGTGTATATTGATTGCACTCCAGTATACATTTGGTTTGTGTCTCTGTTTTCTGCCATCCTTATCTTGTTAAAAATAAAATTTAAAAACAACATTTACACTTATTTGTACCATACACATGGCAGTGACTTAACTTAAGCCAGCATGTTTTTCTCCTCAGACACTTCAGTGCAACACACACACACACCCAACCACGCAGCAGGAGAGTGAGTGAATGGTTGACTTGCAGCTGAGAGACATGCAAAGACTCTTTTATTTCCATTATGGCTTTCATGGCTAAATAACACCAAATTCTCAATTTTCAGTCTCCTGCTGTGCATGTTTGTGCATGTGTGTGTGAGGCAAATCTTTGATCTCTGTTTAACGGTAACATACACGGCCTAACGTGTTCGGGAGTTAACATTCCTCTCCTGAGGGAAGCTTTCCTTTCCCAACCCTGCAAACATTTTACATTTGTTTGTGCCTTCCAAATTGAGACATTTCAGATATTGCTACACAGACAAGACTGTCTGTGGATCTGCAACACTTACATGAGGAGACAGACAGAAGTTTAAGTTAGCATTGCAATAAGTCACAAATATATTCTGTATTTTTACAATATACAAAATAGTGCCCGAGCTTTATCTCAGCATCACTCAGCTGCAACTTTTTTGCATGTCATGACAGACATTGAGGAGGGCATGTCACCACTGACATCACAGAAACTTAAATATAGATTGCATTTTAACAGGACCAGAGTGAGGTTGTAGCTGGGCATGGTGTGCCCTTCAGTGACTTACACATATTGTTAAATTTGTATTTTGAATCATGTCAAGGCAACTTGACAGGGGCTGATGTTGCTGCAGTCCTCCTGCAGATTAACTGTGGCTTGGCTGCCAGCATGGTTAGGAGAAGGAAATAGAGGCAGGTTCACAGAGTGCCAGAATACCCCTGTTTAAATAAAAAACAACAAAAAAAACATGGTTGACATCACTCTTTTGCTTATACTCATTTTTGTTGGGATTTTTGTTTTCATTATTGCTCGCATTGACCTTTATTCTCTGTGCTTGTTTCCTCTTGTTTCCTCAGTGTCCTTTAACATGGCAGACTAAATGGGAGGGACCAGAGGAGCCAATGCAGTACCTCAGAGCTGTAGTAACACGGACCCTTGCCATACAGGTAACACATGATGGATGGTATCGCTAAAAGACATACTCTTTCTTTAAGAACCTGTTTTTCACTGCAGTCAGAAAAAGAATATTTATAAAAAGCAGACAAACGTCTATGAACATGATGTGCAATACATGACAAATATAGTGCATTCTTGACCTCGAACTGTAGATTTAAAATAAGGGGAATTTTTTTTCTTGGTGTGAATTTTGGAAAATTAACATCTTTCTGGTAATCGTGACATTTATTTAAAAGAAAATTTACAGTTCTGTGCAAAAATTTGAGCCTTAATTCCACAATGGGAAATGGGTGCCAAAACATGGAAATACAGTACGTAACGCAAAAAACAGAGTTTACACAAAGCTCAATATTTGGTAAGATCACCTTTATTCTGTAACAAAGCATGAACACCTTTAGCCAAGCTTACTTGTAATTTCTTTAAGTAGTCTTCAGGAATTGTTTTCCAGGTTCCTTGAAGGACATTCAAAGCTCTTCTTTGGATGTTGGCTTCCTTTTGTTCTCTTCTCTATAAAGATGATCCCACACTGCTTCAACAATGTTGAAGTCTGGGTTCTGGGGAGGCCAGTCCATGACTGAGAGTGTTGTTGTCTGTTTTTACTGTCCAGGTATGTTTTTACTAAGCAGTGTGTTTGGGATCATTAGCATGCTGAAAAAGGAAACTGCTGCCAATCAGCTGCTTTCTAGATAGTATTGCATGGTGGATCATTATCTGATAAAACTTTCCAGTTTTCAAGTGTAAATTAAATGTTGGCAATCCCCAACATCTTCAGGCTGAAATGCCGCCACAAGCCATGTCAGAGCCTCCATCATGTTTTATAAATGGCTACTGACATTCACACTTGTACCTTAATCCAAATTTCACATTTGGATCCATCGCTTCATAAGCTTCTGATTTTTAGTCCAGTAATTAAGCATACCTAATTTAGCATACCATACATCAGGAATGGCTTTTTGACCGCTACCCTTCAGTAGATGGATCAACTGAAGGGTCAGAGGACTTAAGGTCCTGTGACAGGTCTTTGTGAGATGTTTTCACTATTTTTTTTAAGGACATGACGTTCAGATACTACTATCTACTACAATCTACTGATATAGATAGTAGTCTTCTTCTGTACTCCACTTATCCAGTTTGCTCAGGCTTTTTAACAAAACTCTATACGCCATTCCAGATATGCCAAGTTTAACTAATAGTTCTTTGGGAATCACCTTGTTGGTGCAAAAATGTGTGTTGTGTTTTCCATTTTTGTAGATTTATCTGAAAGGAAACAAATAATATGTTGGTTCTTTGCTAAGTTGTCAGTTATATATAGAAACAACACAGGTTTGAGTTAGGCGTCTTTTTTTTTTTTTTTTTTTTTTTTTACCCATGAACGATTAATAAGTCAGTGGCTTGACAACCAAAAAGAAACCCAAATATTTTGCCTGCACAATGACCGGAGTAAAACTGAGCGTAAAAGCAGCCAATGTCCAAAGAAAAACACTGAAAGACTTTAAAAAAAATAAAAATAAAGAACTATTGCGTGAGATCACTTTGTAAAATTAAAAGAAAGTATGACTCCGTAGAAGCAAAAGAAAAAGTCTTTGCACCGTAGTGTGTAACAGTTGTCATCATTTAGTTTGAATTATTTCTTCAGGGGCTGACATTCACAAGAGCCCACCACTATAAGAGCACCTTTGTCCTCAACAAAACGTGGTATTTGCTGATGACCTAAGTTGAAAATTGAGATGGCCTTGAGAATTCTCTGTAGTGCTGCTCTCAAAGGAAGGAGACTTAAGAAGTGTAAGAGTTTTCTAATCAGCATTTGAGGGATCCATTTAAATTCATCATGCATTTATCCTACCAGAGCTTTGTCATTCAGCAGTGATGAATATTAAGACATTTTTCAAAAGTTTAAATTCCAAAGCATGTAAAAAGAACCTCGCATTTCCCACTTTTTATAAACGGATCTCCAAACAACAAGAGGCCTTTAAGCTGAATTTGCAGTACTTTACGTTATGACATACGGGGTGGTCTAGGCTATGTGTTTATTAAAACGGTGCCAGAAAATTTTTTGTGTTGTTTTAATAGGGGTACAAAATAAATGGGTATTATTCTATAAAAGGAGGAGGTTCTGGGAAGTGTCAGCCTTAGGTTGGTGCCAGGAAATAAGGGTTCTGGCGGAAATTCCTCTCTATCTCCGCTCAACTGTGTCTGACTGTACGCCTACTTCAATATGTTCTGGCAGACTAGAATCCACACATACACCCTCACGTTCAGAAATTATTTCTGTGTGGATGCATTTCATTATCTGCGTGGGCGAGCCTCCCTGCCTCTGTCTGTCTGCTGGCCTGCCTGCCTACCCATCTGTTTGTGTGTATGTCTGCCTGATACTCGCTTTTTGTTTTTCAGATTTTTTTTCTCTGTCTGCTAGCCTCCCTGTCTACCTGCACTCCATCTGTCTTAGTATGTGTCTGTCTAGAGGCTGCGCTGTCCTTAACTGTCTGTTTCTGCCCATCAGCACTGAGTGATATCTCTGTTTGCAGCATGTCTATATTCTATTAGCTAATCAGCGTAATAAAGGCGGACTCTTCCAGAGCTGCAGCTGTGGGGAGCTGCTGAAGAATAAAAAGCCAACAGCACAGCAGTGCACCCAGACGAACAGGACGACCTTGACAACACTCAAATGCTTGCACACATACAGTATATACGCACAAATAGCATGAGCAACATCAGCACAACTCAGTTTGCTTTATTATTAATGCCCCAAAATCTTTCTTGGTGCATGCCTCGCTTTGATTATGCGTGCCCACATGCGCCCGGCTGCAAGTGTGTGCCTGTGCGGATGTGAAGCTCAGATTTATGCATATTTCTTCTTGACATAAAGCTCATCTCAGTTTATCTCTAAAGCCAGTGCAGACTGATTCTGTGGTAAAAGTGAATCTATTAATAAAAGAGATTGGATCTCTAATGGAGAGATAAAATGTTTGCTCATTCCGCCTCCATTTGTCAGCATTTTTCTTCAGTTGACATTAAATCTTAGAGCTGCAGCCAACCGGGCTAAAATAATCTTTTATATTTATAAAGTTTAAAAGCACAGTGAAATCAGTTGTGCTCGGCAGCATTTACCAGTAATAAAGTAAAGTATTTTTGCTTGCCACACAATTTATTTATTTATTTATTTTATCCCTTTTTGTTGCGACACAATAGAAGGCCGACATCTAATCAAAGCAGATGTTGCTGAATATAGCAGACTGCATCAACATATTGGACGGGGCTAACAAAGCTTCAAGTCCATCTGCGCAGAATTACACACAGAATTATGTTTAACATCACTGTTTGTCTGGGTTAAGCATTTATTTTTATTTTACTGTTTTTGCACAAAACTCAAGAATCTGGGAGTGTTTCCAGGATTATTTTTAAAAACGGGGTGGCAAATCTTAATACTTGATTATAAATACAGTTAAAAAATTGCTGTCGAAAATATTCTCCATGGTTTTTGGAGTCATGCACAGAACTTGTGCAGATATATTTTGGGAAAAGTAGCACTTCACATTGTTTTGTATGTAATTACTCTCTCACAAAGTGCTGAAACACATATTTAGACTCATTACTTGAAAGAGAAGGCTAGAAATAGAAATGGCATTACATAGAAATACTTTAATCAAGTACATTAAGTACTTCAGAATAGTGCTTCAGTAAATGTACACCACCGGCTCTGTCCATGCGCTCATAAATTGGCGTTGGGCCTTGTAAGGTTTGTGGGCGTGTCTGTATGTGTATTATGTTCCCATTAGTGTCTAATTGGAGTTCCAGTTTTATCAGCTTGTTGATGCGGTGATAAAAAGGTGAAGCATTAAATGGTCTATTAGCCACATTAGGCTGTACATTTTATTCTCTCCCTTTGAAACGTGTTTGGCTTCAATTCACAAATACACAATAACTGAGACAAAAATTACTCCAATTTAGGAATCATTCCACTGAAAGATACATGCTGGGTCCATGTATGTTTGCACAGTGACATTATTTGTTATTTTAGCTGTTCACCAAAGTGTGGTCAAGTTCCAGTTACGTGATGAATATGAGTTTGAATCGCAACCTTTCACCTTTAATTTAAAGATTTGAATAAAAATATTTGCTGTAATTTTTTCTGAACAGGTTGGTGTTTTGAGAGGTTCAAAATGTAATTGGACAAATTAACATGTTGATAAATACTTTATAAAAACCCTTTTCTTGAAATGACCCCCCGAAGTGTGGAAATCGTGGCCCTCCCTAAATAATGGTTTCCCTGCTTTGTGTGTTTGGCCATTACTGCTGCTCCATTCAGTTGTTGTTTTTCTGCCTTTTGTTTAGTTTTTTCTTGTGAAATAAAAATCACCAGGTGATTAATATTCCAGCACTTTACCTTTCAAAACCTGATGGATTGCTTTTACAGTATGTTTTGGATCCAGTGCCATGAAAAGCCCCCTTCCTGATTTCTTAGTTTTCTGTTTTGTTTATTTTGTCATATTTGTCACATTCACCTGTTTCCGATCATCAAAAGGAGGCTGATGACTGGTTTGTATCTTATAATGAATCTCCTGACATCTTCCCTTTATGGTAGACCTGGATAATGATATGTCCACTCCTGAAGAGTGTCCTTCCACTCGGCTGAATGTTCTAAAGGGTTTTTTCATGGGAAAGGACCCTGTGGTCATCTGGCACTGTTATCTTCAGTGGATGTCTAAACCATTTTATGTTGCAGTGCTCACCGGTGTGTCGCAAATGCACTCAATTCTTGATCTGACCGCTCCTAAAGTCCCCGTTACCTCTCTGTTGGATTTGTTTAGCGTATGTAGCCTGAGGATGGCCTGCTCCTCCTGCAGTGAGTGCTCCTTTGACAGCATATTTTAGATTAACCCAAACTACTTCCACTCTTCGGCTTATATCTAGACCTGTAACCTGCCCAATTTATGAAAACAATTTTGCCCATACTTGGCCATAAAACAGCTTCATAATCATGTATCCAATTACATCTGAGCCTCTGTTTGTAAATACACCTACAGTGGTTATTGCACTTTTTGTTTGTATTTGTTTTTTTTGTTCAACCCCTCCAATTAAAACTGTGCAACACTTTAAACCAATAGTCATCACACACACACACAAAACCAAAAAACCCCACATGGATCTTAACTTTGTTTATGTTAAGAGAAGGTCAACACAAACATGGAACGTAAACACATTTTTAAGAATTCAAATCTGTGTCATATTTCCATGTGACATAAAACCGTGTGGCGCCTTTGTGAAACAGATTGCATTAAGTCTTACCTTTGAGTCTTTATTTGTGATTTGCTAAGTGTCTGGCTCATTAATTTTTGCATCTTCACGTCTCTCTGTTTATGTTTGTCTGTCTTTCTTTGCATACAGAGTTGGGTGGAACGTGCAAGTAGACAAGCCCTCCTGTCAGACATCCTAGATCTATCTGAGCTGTTTCACCCTGATACCTTTCTCAATGCTTTGAGACAGGAAACTGCCAGGTAACACACACACACACAGGACACCTGTGGGTTTATTGGGGATGGAATAAGTATATGTATCAAAGTTAAAAAACAAACATATATTCATTTTGCTTGTTTTAGGACCATGTCCTGTTCTATGGATAGTTTGGTGTTTGTTTCGTCATGGAGGAGTTCAATTGCACAAGCAAAACTACAAGTAAAGGTAAAACCACATCAAACATGCAATAATCTACTGCGCATGCATGCAAACATCAGATATTCACTTCCATCTGTAGAAGAATATCGGTGCTATAAACAAGGTAGACTGTCTGAGTGATAATTATTGGAAGAGAAGATAGCAGTAATAAATACAGATGCAGATATGGAGGCAGGAGTTACAAGACTGAGGAAAAAGGAGAAACTGAGGGATGAAAAGCAAAGAATGAGCCATCGTGCCAGAGCTCAGAAGGGAACGGTCCCCAGAGTTATACCTGATCGTGGTACATGGGGATCACTCAGTTAACCAAAACTGCACTTTTGGAAATGTGCTCAGGCAAAGCAAATATTCCTCTGGAGTGAGTGAAGTCATTTTTAGGGACAGGACTGTTGCTTTTGACAGCAGCCAGCTCAGGTCTCTGGTGCATTTACATACATTGTGTAATTCTAGTCCTTTCTGACCAAACCAACTGTGCAGCACTCCTCTCAGTCATCAGTTATTCATTTTATGCTCTGATTTAAGGGTGATATAACTGCCTTTAATATAATACTTTGAAGCAATACTTCTATTACTCTCATGCCAATAAAAATTGGCACAGTTTGACATGCGCTTAGTTAAAATACACAAAGAGAGATGGAAAGGGTGTTGGTGCTGACAAAGAGGCTGCAGGGAGGGAAGGGGAAAACACTCGGATGTCTGACAGAGAAAGTGAAAGGATATAATTGTTGTGAAGCAATGAGCTCTCTGACACACACACACATGTTTGTGTACACCTATCCTTGTGGGGACATCTCACTGACATAATGCTTTTCCTAGCTGCTTACCCTAACTCTAACCATCAAAATTGAATGCCTAACCCCTGACCCTTACCCTAAACCTAACCATAACCTAATTGTAACCCTGACACTAAAACCACATTTTGAGTGTGAAAAATGCCTTCAACCGGGATGTTGGTCCCCACCAGTATAGTAATATAGTAAATTTCAGGTTTTGGTCCCCATCAAGATAGGAAAAACAAGTACACACACACACACAATATGTAAAAACATTTTCTCTCACTCTCTGGTTTTTCTTGCCCAGATTATGGTGATTTAGTACTTGCATGTGTGTGTCTGATTTGACGTCAGAGTTCCCTTTATTGTCTGTCCTACTGTGGAAAATCCCTGAGTCACTGGGCTGACTTCACTTGATGTCTCTTTCATGTAGTATGTAGCATGCTAGTTAATCTGGGAAGGGCTCCCACTAGCGTTCCACATTTAAGTCACAGAGTCACCGTTTTCCTGTTCTTCCATCTTCGCGTGTCTGTTTCTGTTCACCTTATCATTTGCATTTTCTTTGTAGGTTGGAGGTCTCCAGTTAGAAGGTTGCAGTTTTGATGGTGTCCATCTTTGTGAGAACCAGCACGATTCTCCCAGCGTGTCAGCTGTCCCACCATGCTACATGGCCTGGGTTCCACAGGTATGCATTTGTTCTTAAAAGGAAACCACACTGTGCGACACCTCACTGTAATCATCTTAAAAGTTTTATTCAAGATGCACATCAAAAATTTCCAAAGCCCGCCGCAATGCGTTTCAAAACCCCAAACATGTACAGTTTAAGCTAATAAAATGGATAAGGACAGAATTCTTTTTGTCTTATTTTAGGGTTTTGGCAGCAATTGTTTGCAATTTTATTTGAAAAGTGACACAGGACTATATA
>VURO01031993.1:12753-29065 GCA_015108175.1 Pelvicachromis taeniatus | reverse complement strand
GTGACCAAAAGAACGAGATCGCGGATACAAGCGGCGGAAATGGGCTTCCTCCGAAGGGTGGCCGGACTCTCCCTTAGGGATAGGGTGAGAAGTTCGGCCATCCGGGAGGAGCTCAGAGTAGAGCCGCTACTCCTCCGCATCGAAAGGAGCCAGTTAAGGTGGTTCGGGCATCTGATAAGGATGCCTCCTGGGCGCCTCCTGGGTGAGGTGTTCCGGGCATGTCCCACCGGGAGGAGGCCCCGGGGCAGACCCAGGACACGCTGGAGAGATTATATCTCTCGGCTGGCCTGGGAACGCCTTGGTGTTCCCCCGGATGAGCTGGAGGAGGTGGCTGGGGAGAGGGAGGTCTGGGCTTCTCTGCTTGGGCTGCTGCCCCCGCGACCCGGCCCCGGATAAGCGGCAGAAGATGGATGGATGGATGGATGGATTAATTTATTTTTATTACCACTGAATGCACGGTTGCATTCCTTGGACGAGTTTCTGCGTAGAAGAAAGGGACTCTCAGAATTGTTGTCATCTTGCGTTGATGCCATCACAGCCTCATCATTAACCTGCTCATTTTCAGTTAACAGCTCATACAGGCGCCGACGCCGGCGAAAATTGATGCAGAACTGGTAGAGTAGCCCACTGTCAAAGAAATCATGCTTTTTTGCCACTGGTAGCGGGAGTTGGGGCGAGAGCACAAAGCAGCAGTCTTAGAATATATCTATGCACTGTGTATTTTCACTTTTGATTGCGAGTCCCAGATGCCAAGCCCACCACTGACAGCTGTACATCAAAGGGCAAATCCCTCACCGTGCTGAATGATGCCATGCTCCTGCAATGCGCGGCACAACTCCAGTCCCTGTCGCCGGCTATCTGCCTCTCCATTCTGAATGAGATAGTCAATCAGCTGGCAGCCAGGAAAGGAGCGCTTATAAGTAACACCATGCTCCTCTCTCAGCTGCAGAATGGAGTTCTTGTCTGCTATAAGTCTATAAGAGGAAACCGGAGACAAAATCACATTCAAAATAGCATGCAGTGGAGGAAAAACACGAATGAGACACACCTTTGTGGAGGTCTTTCAATTCCAAGATTAAGCTGACTACGGTCAACTGATCTTTCTCAGACCACAGAACCTGAAGCACAAACAGACTGGCTCTTACTGCTCATATAGTTGTTGTCCTCGCATGAAGATTTTCACCTCTGTGTTAAAGGGAAATGTGCCATCATCCTTGCGGAAACGGTACAGCAGTTTGGCATCCTTGAATTCTGCCCTCTTGTCACAGACTAAGAAAAAGGCAGTTTTAAATATAAGTCGTGAAAGCAACATGAGGACTTAGCTTCAGATAAAGAAGTAAGAGGACTTCGCTTCAGCTCTTGCTTCTTTAGCTGAAGCGAAGTCCTCTTGCTGGTGCTTCCTTCTTACCGTGGTGTAAAATGTCGTGGTCCATGAGGTGCTGCATGAGGCTGGCAGCTGTTGCTCGATCTGCAGCTTCCTTGTGGCTCACAAGCCAGTCTATAAGCTCGTGTGCCACAAAGCAGTTAGGGTAGGTGCGAAAGTGGTAGCGTCGGTCCTTAATCAGTTTTCCATCGTGAAGTCGGAGCCTTAAAGTGGTGTTTAAATCAGCCGTGAGCCTTCAAACTGACATCAGTCATCTACCTGACCTGCAGAGTAGAATTCGCCCACATCATCCCCGAATCTGTTTCCTTCCTACCTGAGCTGTTCTCCTGCGATCATAACCTCAGCCTTGTGTTGCCTGGCCATGGCCTTTAACCTAACGCTGCTTGTTCGCTCCATGCTTCTTATATCTGGACACGAGAGTGAGTGAATCAGACTTTTAGAAATGGCCGTCATGTTTACCGAAACACACAGAACCCCATTGCCATGTGGGATCGATGTTGTGTATACAGAAATGTCAAAGACAGGTTTTTGGGGTTTTTTTTCTGTTTTGTTTCATTCAGTGCGACAGATATTAGTTTGTCATTTGGGTGTTTGGGTAAAACATCCTGCCTCAATTCTGAAGTACTTGAATTTAAATTATTTTCAGAGAAACACGGGACTGTTTGCTTGCGTGACGCTTGACGTGTCCACGTAGGTTGTGTTTTCTATAACTGAAATCAAATTGTGTTGTTGTTTTTGTTTTAGTGTGTCATTCCTGAAATACTGGTAACATAAAACTGGAAAAATGCACATATAAGTTACAGTTTCCTAGGCAACATCGTTCTTTTAAAGGTCACCATACAGTTATCTTACAAAACCGAAAACTAGAAAAACACGCTTCATATGTTGATCCATATCCTAGCCTTCATCTCAAATAAAGCAGCTGTTCTTGAAGATTCAGATCAACATCCATGTATGCATCAAAATATGTGTTCTCAGGTAGTGTTCTCAAGTTTCTAAGGGCTATGATATCGTGTTGAAGTACAAACTTAATGTTGCAGTGCCTAGAAATTCTCCTTTTTCTTTGACTTGACTGTTTTGATACTTGCTTGTTAATGCAAAAAAAAAGCCTAATGCCACCTTGTGACGTGCACTTTGGCCGTGAGCGTCCTATCATTAGCACGGGCTATACCACAAAGCATCACTTCTGGCATGAATCCCGTTATGTGTCCCTGAGAAATTCTTCCTCAGTCACACTGTCTCCTCTTTTCCTCTCTTCCCAGCAAGTCAGACTTGCTTAAACAATGCCTGGCCATTCTCAGGCAGCAATTTCTATTGGTTTTGGCTTGAGTCTTTTTATCTTGTCAGTAAAGCGTTCACTATCATTGGAGTCAGCGCTGCCCGAGCGGGTCAGCTCAGGGCAGGAACATTACTTAACCCTTCGATATCCTGTGCATTTGTGCTTTTACTCTGGAAAGCCTGGTGTCTGTTATGTCAGAGCTGCTGCTGAGCTGCTGACTTCTAATGGGATCCCTCAGGAACTTCTTTGTGACGAGGCTTTGCATCTGTAATACAGTCATATTCCCTAAAGATGTAGTTTGGTTAATTAAAGGGGGGAAAAAAATATATTTTTTTAATAATATAATTTAGAAGAAAAATCAATTACAGGTAGCATTACCATTGTTTTATGCGTCGAAAAGGTATCTGGCCTTAATAAATGAGCAGTGAAGACTGAACAAACATATATTTGTGAGCTTTTACATTTTAAATCTAACAACAGACAAAGCAACAAAGCAACGAACGTACCACATCCCTATATGAAAGCCGCTGCAGTGTGGGCATTTGGCCACAAGATATCAGTATTCACCTGAGTACCAACCAAGGACCACAGCAAGCACAGTAGGGTCAAATGAATTTTCCAGCAGCATCCTGTAGTTGTTGTTTTCTTAATGAATAATGACATATAAATAACCATAAATTCATAAATTACTATAAACCAATTTGCAGTAAATTGTGACTGAATGAAAATCTATGGTTCTATTATAGTTCACAACTAATATTTATTTTTAATAGACTCACTCATTGCCATATAATTATTCAAACTGCTTGAAATTATATCCTTATTGCCCAGACGAGTCTGTTTTGTTAATATGGGTTTTTCTTTTGATTTATTTTTTTTATTATTTTTGTTCTCATGGCTACAATTCACTTTGGTGCATAATTTGTCCGGTGGGATAACTTGGCAATATGCGAAATAGAGGGCAGATAAAACAATAAAAAATAAATACATTAAAGACAAAACACACTGCAGAATAGAGTTTGCGCCTCTGAGCAGACCTTTATGGGTTTTGGTCAAGTGACAATCACGAACAGATCGTGTGGACTCGCTCGTAGAAGCTTTTATGCAAATCTCCCCCCTTTCATTGGAGAGCAGGGTGGAGGTGTAGTCTGAAAGGCGTGACATCACACAATGCAGCGTATGAAGAAAGTGCGCTTCTCCTGAAAAGGCAGAGTTGCGTCCAGTCTGTTGGCATCATCGGACTTTTAAGTTCCCAAAGCCAAACGAGCTGCGCGGTGCGACATCGCAATTCAGCGTAAAGTTTAAAAAGGTGCCCCCTGTTTTTTGCTGTGATTTTTTTTCCACGAGTGGTGTTACCCCTTGGTGATCGAAAGTTTGGAAATACTTCATTTTTAATTTTTTTTTTTTTTTATCATTCGTGTATTTTTGGGGTTTTTTTTAAATTTATTTTTTGTTTTGTTTTTTTACAAGTGACTCCGATTCGACTGGCTGCATGAAATATCAGTGGACATTTGGAGCTCTTTAAAGAGACCGGCTTTTCATTTACCATGACGACTGAGGCGCATTCACACTTGGGACTGCAGAAACCCCCCATGGATTTCGTCAGCGACTATGACTTGATGAAGTTCGGCGTGAAGAAGGAGACGATGCAGGGGCTGGATCGCTCTTTCCATAGACCAGACTCTGTCTCCTCCACTCCTGGCAGCACACCTTGCAACTCTGTGCCTTCATCGCCAAATCTCAATCCTAACGACCACAGAAACAACGTCGAAAACAGCCAGTTCTGGATCCCCAACAACGGGGGTTATCCTCAGCAAATGTACCCTCAGGCTTTTGGCCTGACACCCGAAGACGCGATGGAGGCCCTCATCGGAGCCACAGCGCAGCAGGGACATCCATCTGCGCCCCACGGCCACAATCCGCCACCTTTCCCGGCTGATTACGATGGCTACGGCCACCTGACCGAGCCTGTCCAACACTACCCGGGTCTTCCGGGTCACTCTGACATGCAAGGTATGCCCAACAGTCACTGCCAAGACCCATATCTCAAAGATGACATGGGGTGCGCATCCCCTCAGTCGCCGGAGGCCCAGCAGGTCCTCGGTGGGCACCACCATCTCCAGCAGCAACACATCCGCCACGACAGGCGATCCAACGCCGACATGCACTTCTCAGACGATCAGCTGGTGTCCATGTCCGTCAGGGAGCTCAATCGGCTTCTCAGAGGCCTAAGCAAGGACGAGGTGATGCGTCTGAAGCAGAAGCGCCGGACCCTGAAAAACAGGGGTTACGCGCAGTCCTGCCGCTACAAGCGCGTGCAACAGAAACACATTCTGGAGCACGAGAAGACGAACCTGCTGTCGCAGGTCGAGCAGCTGAAACACGAACTCAACAGGCTGATGCGCGAGAGGGACGCATATAAACTTAAATGTGAAAAACTGTCCGGTGCAAACTGTTACCACGAAACAGGGTCTACCAGCGACAACCCATCCTCACCCGAGTACTTAATGTGAGTTTGTAGATTTCCTGCAGAACTGAATCTTTTTCATGTTTGAGGGGTGGCATGCTGGCCACCTGGTCGCCTTGCTCCGTACCAAATAACTCCACGGATTCATGAAGTTAAAAAAAAAAAAAAAAAAATCTCGGGCATAAATGACACGACTCAACTTATTGTAATAGATGCAACTAGGCAACAAGTAATGAATGGAAATTTGCAAATAAGCATGCATGCAGGACATGTATGAGATGTCTTTATTTTATACAGGCATATCTGTATTTTATCTCAGAGGACGTACTTGAAATCAGAGGATATTTGCTTTGAATAATTATGCAACCATATTGTTTTTGCTTCACTTATCGTTTGATCCTCACTTTGGTGATTTTGCTTTGCTTAGCTTTTCGTAGCCGAGATTATATTTCGTGTTCATCCTTTCTTTAAATAGAAAGCATCTAACGTTAGAAATCACACGTCTAGTGTTTTTATGAAGCCGATTCTGCTGGACAGATGTGTTCCTTATTTGCTTTTCTTTTCAATGTAATACACAATTAAGCAAATAATTATGCAGATTTTCATTTTTCATCTACAATGTTTGTTTGTTGTTGGTTTTTTTTGTTGTTGTTTTTTTAAATTTCATTTACTATGGATCAATAAACCTATTGTGACTTTTTAAAATCGTGTCTCATCTTCTCATGAGTAAATGTTTTACCCACAGTGAAACATTTACTTCTTGCACATTTGTCATCGTGGCTTGCTGTAGTTTTTGGAGCCATCCAAACACATTAATAATCATATACACAACATAAAAGCAAAAAAAAAAAAGATAAAAAAGATAAATACTATAAAAAGACAAACTCTACTGTTTGTACACACTACATAAAATAAGGGTATCACAGTATTTCACCTAGTGCGTAGTGTATATAAATATGAAAGTTATTTGGTTCATTTGCAACTGAAAGACTATAAGCACATAAACAATAATCTAAATGAAACCAAAGTTCACACTCCTCATCATAATATTCCCATTTTCTTATTCATCCAAAAAAACAAATAAGAACAAAGTGTATTAGTTCGTTTCAGCGGATGAAATGAGGAGTGGCTTTCTCTCGTTCCCTGACCTTTGCCCATCATGGAGTACTGCTTCCTGTGGGACCCCAGCATGTGAAAGCACAGGGAGCTAACTAGCCGGGGCTGTGGGGCACAGATAAAATGGAGTGGAAATCAGGCTTCCCTTCTCCTCTCTTCCTCGGACAAACACCTCTGCATTCATTAACAGAGGAGAAGAGAAACAACAACCACGGCATACTGCTCCGCGCTCTTTTGGCCAGCTTCAACTTCTTTTTTTTGTTGTTGTTGTTAATTTGGTGTTTTTGTTTTTGACTTAAACGATTAGCAGAATTTTCTTAGCACCGATGATCATTCTCAGTTTAAGATTACAATATTTGGATGAGCGTGTAGTTCCAAGGCCAGGGTGATAATGTGCGATAAGTGGTCACATTGTAAATTGAGTTTATAACCTCTCTGATTGCCTCTGCACAGAAAATCTTTGAGAGTGTTTCACTGTCAGACGAGGCTTTGTTACCGTCCTCCCTTTCAGTGAGAGTTTGGACGGGCAGGTGGCTCACTTTAGTCTGGAAACCAGATTGACTTTTCATGTGTGACCACCCACCCCACCCCCAACAGTTTTGACCTCACCCCTCTGTTAAAGCATAGCAGGCCTGAAGTCACAGCACAGGTGCAAAAGCACTTTCTTCCTGAAAACAGGCCTAATCACAGAGGTCAGGGATATCCAGGTGGCTGCGGTGCTGAATCCTTATAAAAAGGGTTAATCTGTGGCTGTCATTTGTGAAACGAACCTGTATTTGTGAACAATAAGCAAAGAAAGGAATGCATGAACACCAAACCTATTCAGATAACTGTTCTCAAAAAACAGAGAGAAAAATAAAATAATGAAATTAGTTGTCAGTTAACCTTTGTTCCAAATCACCGATCAAGTGAAATATTAAAATGACATTAACCTAAAACTGTCCAAAATTATATAAAATTTAGCGTTTTCAGTGTGTAACTGCATAGTTGTACATGCAGTACTGGAGATTTTCTTCTTTTTTTTTTGGTGCAATGCTCTTGTGATAATGTACACTTGCATGTTCTTCACACTGCGCACACTTATGCCTCTTACAAAATGTGGTTTTTAGAGGAGAGCGCTTTGTTATCGGCCGTGTGTTTGCGCACTTGCGTACATCACATGTGGATTTCCAAGCAACAGTGGAATAATACAGTAGAAGTGTTGGCGAGGAGAGCGGTTTGTGGTACTGTGTGACAGTGCGCAGGGTGCCATTGTAGAAACGATTAGCCAGCTCTTTTCCCTCGCATGTGATAGGCTGTTGGGGCCTGATGTGGGAGCCTCGCGCTCCACCACCACCACCGCCGCCGCCACCCCCTCCTCTCCCCTCCACTCACCCCCTCCCTGCCACCAACACCCTGAGCCCACAGCGCCTGAGGCTGGCTACTGAGTCAGCAGGAGGGAAAGGTGTCTGCACGGCTGTGGCATCAGAACAAGAGAGAAAGCAAATAGCAAGAGAATGATGAAGAGCAGTGAAAACGGTTTAGAACAGACATGCTTGCATTTTTTAAAAATAGTGAGAAGGAATGGCTGCGAGATGAATGATAAAGCATGCTAAAGAGGAAGCAAAATCATGCCTATATTTCTTTAAAATCTCTACTGCAGAGGGCTTATTTTTTTACCCACACACACACACGTATATTTATTTCATAGAGTTTAATAAGACGCTTGGTCTAAATTTAACCAGAACACACTTTTACACTCACACACGGAGAACCTCAGAAGGAATGGTGTGCAGTGGAAACACTCGGACGGATTCATCAGAAGCAGTTGAATGTGGTGCCAACCTCTTGCCTGAGTGCTAGGGTTTGCCAAGACTTGGCTGTGTCTCAGACAGCGGACACAGACAGTGGAATGCTGCAGCTACTCACCATTGTGTGCATGGGAGAGGCACAGGAATGCAGGCTGCCAGGCTTCATACACTAACACCAATGAACACAGCCAGAGGCCTCGAGCCGTGAGGGAAGACCCGGCCAAAAAGACCCCACAGTTGAACATCACTTATCACTTCCATCTGTGATATTATACCCATTCTCCTCTTGACAGTGTTACTTTGATCCGACTGATTCTGGTGCAGCGTGACTCTTTCAACACTGAGTATCTTGTCAGGGTAGCTTCTGACTTGCTGCAACAAAAGCCGCTCAGAGATTAGATACCAAATGGATGTTTTGCTCAAATCAAGTCTGAATCAATTGATCAACTGAGCAAATGTTTAAACACTGTTGATCAATCAGTGAATTCTAATGATTGTCGCTAATCTTCCGTAGCTAAATGTCAGCCGGCCAGACGCTTGACCCCCGACCCCTCACCCCCAAATAACAAACCAGTTCCAGCCTGAGCCGGTTTATTCGCGGTTGTTTTGCAACAGCAAAGCCTCATACTGAGCGATCGTCTATAAGAGCGGCTTCACGTGAAGTGCAGAGCAAAGGCTGGGATGGAGGACAGGATGGACGAGGGGCTTCCTCTTTCACTTCCTATATGAGGGTCCAGTCAAGTGACTCTTTGTGAGAGTGTTAGCCTGTGTGTCTCAGGAAAACGCAACTTCGATGGCTGTGGTTTCCGCTCAGGATGTCCAGTCGTTACTGCGCACAGTTGTGACACTGTGAATCATGCAGCGATCACACACGCACACAGGCATCTCCATGGACATTGCACACATACAGACATGCGTATGCAAATCCAGAACTTTGCGTGTGCGTGCGCCTTCTTGCTCTCTCACGCACACTTTTTTTTTTAATAAAATCATGTGATTGTGACGATCTTTTTTTTTTTTTGTCAGAAGTGTATTTTTTTTATTGCCTTGGCTGCTGATTACAACAGCATATTTTTTTCCTTGTTGCCACATCCTGAATGATTCCACTGTAATTATGATTGTACTACTGGTAATGACTAAAGTTATCACATGATGGCCTCTGAAGGATTCAACAGACTGGATTAATATTTAGTCCCAGGACCACAATAAAGCTATGTTATTGGCGTAATAAGGAATCTGGCTTCCTGGGGACGTTGTGTCCAACGTGTTTGTGCATGAACTCTTGGGGATCTGATAGGAAGGCCCTCTGATAAAGTGCTTGTCACGTTCCAGTGGATACCACTGAGAGAAGTCAGACAAAGTCCTGTCCCATTACAGACGGTGGACTTTGGTTACAGAGCAAAGGTGATCCACTGTATGTAATAATTATACAGGTTCCTCCCAGCGTGACAGAACCATTATAAAACAGCCTGAGCTTGAGGGTTCACTGTAACACACAACAGGGGGGTAAATTAACTCTGCAGTTGATGTGAAAATGACTAATCACTTTACATGCATGGTTAGAATTCCACATGTTAACTTTCCTTCCTTTCGTGGATACGCATGGTTTCATGAAGGTCGAAGCGAAGAGAAGAGAAAAGAAGAGAAGAGAAGAGTCTTTCCCTTTCATTCCCTGCAAGGATTTCCTGTTCTGTTTTATGGGGGTCATACAGCTGGCAGGCGCCCTCCTGTTTCTGTCCGTAATGATGACAGGCGTCCATTAGTGCACAGTAGAAACACGAGTCACAGAGGTTAAGTCAGGCCCCCCCTCCTCCACGACAGCCTCTTCCCTTTCCACTGCGCCTGGACCCCAGTACACTACCTACCTATCTAGGGAAGATAATTGTAGCTCACAGTTGCTGTTGACAAAGCTTTGCTGATTAAGGGTCAACTGTTGCTCAGACACCAGTATGTTTAGCACAACCTGGAAAGCGGGTCCAGCCCCTGGAGACGTTATTGGGTCTCTGGTCTATAACATACTTGCATCCGGGAAAAGTAAAGGGGTCACTCTGTTTTTTGGGATGAGCCCTGCAGATGGGAAAATAAACACTTCTGGCTGTTGTTAGGAAGTGAAAGACAAGAAACCAGGTTTTTTTTTTTTTGGTGAGGGTGTTTAACGAGAGAGGAAGAGTTTAGTGTTTCTGATCTCATGCTTTACTTTGTGGTTAGAGGAATGAAACGAAGAAAATTAAACAGATCAAAAATATATCCTATAGAAAAATAACTAATAACTGTCAAGTTGAGCTGAAACATTCGTGCAGCTTTAGAGCTTTTATAAATTGCAGCTGTCACTGCACATGCACAATTCAACACCCTTCTTCATAAGTTTCTGTGGGTGTTGCTGACATGAGAGTATGGCTGTAGTGTCATACATTTGGTGAAGTCTAAGAGGCCTCCCTGGAATTGGGTGTGTCACTCTCCCACTAATGTGTCACGTTAACATCTCCCTTGTGTCAAAACTCTTCCTTCGTGTTTCACAGAAGGCCTTTTGCCAAGCTTAAAGCTATATTGTTTTTCCCTCTGGCTGATTTTAGCACCGCTGTCTGCATTATATGCCGCTGGAGGACTTGGCAGAGGACAGTTCACACACCCATTCTTTGATTCTTTGGCCATCTTTGTCATCATGTTCGATGTGAAGCCTCAGCTAAACTAACTGAGGAACAACCAAATGTGTGCTGTGGTTGGAGTGTCAAGGAGAAAAGCTTGTTATTGGGTAACCCAGAGCTTATAAGGGATCTATTTAAGGGGCTGCAGGCCTTTATCCTACAGTGAACCCATGTACTTGTTTGCTCTTGTTTGTGGCCAAGATACAGGAAGTACTTTGTTCTGGCTTCTGTAATAGCAGAGAGAAAAACCCAACTTCTCAAAAAGAAAAGAAAGAAAGGTTACAAGAAAACAACAAAGTCGACTGGGTGTGTGATAACAGTTCCCACTGAATTTAAGATATAGTTCGCTCGCAATAAAGCGTTCGAGGCTGCCAGCAGTCACGTCAGTCTAGCAAATCTGATTATCTTTCACCGTGATCGCTGCAAGCAGAAGTAAAAATTGCACGATGAAGAGTAATGAATGCAGACGACGCAACAAATATAACTTCATGGCGTTAAAGTTCCGTTACCAGATTTTTTTTTTTGCGCCACAAAACAGCGTGAAAACAGCAGGGCCACTTTACCTGCGTTACATCAGTGTATCAAACTTATTGTCCAACTGATACGGAGCAGTTCATTTGAAGCTTTGGGTTTTACCATCCAGCATATATTAACTCTCTTTTTTACTCTGTAGTAGATCTTTATCGGCAAAATTCTCCACTGTGCTCACCGGGTGGTCTGCACAAACGGTGTGCAGCTACCTCGTGCATCAGTAGTTGTTTGTTTCCACAAAATATACACCTAAGAGTAGTTGGGGTGTTTATGTCTGGGCCAAAGTGATGGTCTGACTTTGACATCCTTTAAGAAAAAAATATTGATTCCAGCAGCCTTAAGAGCTTTTGTGAAACTGTCCAAAGAGCATGTGTGTTCAAAACTTTCTCAAGCTGTATCTCTCATTTTCGATTATTATGAAATTCAACTGATTTCCACTGCTTCCACAAGGCAAACAAGAGCTAGGAAGGCACTGACGTTTAGTTGCAAATCATTTCTTTTTACAAAAGCAGCAGACCAGCGAGAAAGAATCGAATACGATTAGTGTAAAGGAACACACCGCCCACACGTGGCTGCACAGTATCCTGCAGCATCGCCGCGCTGTACAACAATGGGAGTACGTGCCCTATGACTTGTAAGCCTAAAAAACCTCAGCCTGTGCTGGCTGAAAAACACCCAACTGGTGTGATTTCTGGGAATCCCCCCACCTGCCGGCCTCACCTCAGCTTACACTGTCTCCTTGAGAACAGATGTAGCATCACAGAATCAGACAAATGAGTGAAAACGATCCCCGCTGCAGACAATCAGACTGATAACTTCAAAGCCAAGAGAGACAACAAAAAGATCTTAAAATGTGTTTCTGTGTCTCTGTGCTGCTGTCTCTGTGAATTTGGAGTGAGTGTGTCAGCATCAAGTCTCTTTCTCTTTTTTTTTTACAAGGCAAGGTCAAAAGGTCATCATAAGTCTGTGAGTGACAGCAGTAATGGTGAGTGGGGCTATATTTAAATCCCGTGGAGAGGAACAGCCTTGACTTACGCGTGGACCCTGCTCATCTTTTTTTTTTTTTTTTTTTGCACACAAATCTGAAACTGCTTCTTCTACGTCCAGTTGCCTTAAATAAAACCGTCAGCATTGTTGCAATGACAATTATTTTAAGATGCTGACTGCATAATCATTCGCAGAATAATCACTGGTTGCCTCTGAATTAAAGGGGAACAAAATGTTACAAAACGTTCGAAAGTAAATTCATGTTTAGGATGACGCTTTTATGTCCACTGATATTCAGAGTAGGTTGACAAAGAGCCGTCTCACTATGGATTTTACTGGCCTGTGTGACAAAGTGGACTCTGCCTTTAAAGATTTATTTGTAATGCCCTGCTGAGGAGTCCGGTAGCTTTGTTGTCTCAATGGATCTGGAGGCTGAATGTGTTGATTTGTTTTGGTGAAGGCAAACTGTGGTTGAACAGTAGAAGCAGTGGAAAGCACAGGCATTGGGCTTTCCCACCGAATTGGCGGAGAAGACTTTGAAATAGGAGCAGCTTTGTCAAACCCTGATTACCTGATAAATCTGTCAGAAGCTGCAGCCCCTCTATAAGAATCTGTTTAAAACAGATCTTTAAAGGACTAATCATTTAATCCAGAGTCAGTGTTTCATCAGCAGAATACACCTCGAGTGGTTGAATCAACGAGTGCTTCCCAAATCTGTCACATAAATGAGATTAATGAAAAACGTGTGCCGATAGACAGCGTGTTGTTGGCCTTTCAGACCAGTTTACCCACCCCCCCGGGGCTACTTTGACACGCACACGCATACCTATCTGTGCTGCTATCTCTTTACAGTATATCTGTGTCAGCAGTGGGCTGAGGCAGGAGCATGAGAAATGGAGGCGAGCTCAGTCCTCAGTCCCACAGATAGGGGCTGTGTACTTAACTGTAAACAGTTTTTGTGTGTGTGTATGTGTTTGTCTCGGTTTCTATCTGTTTTCATCACCTCTGGAAAGGTGGCATGACAAGTCTTCCCACAGAAGCAGCAACAGCCGCAAGTTGCCATCCCGCACCTCCTCCTATCCTCACCTCACTTGATGACATGGGCCTTATCACATCTGCATCTGCTGGGCCAGTTAGTTGTTCCCCTTTGTTTAAGGATTAAGAGATATTGCTGAACCCATCTGTGAGCCACAGATTGGGAGCTTTCTGACATCCAAGTGGCAACGATGTTTTCCTCTGTGAAGAGGCTGTATTTTATTGTCCAGCAATTATTCCGAATCTTCTTAACAGTGTGCAGAAGGTGGCAGGGATAGGTTAATTCTCTATGACTGAATCACCTCTTTGATGGCTACGATGGACTCCCTCTCCCTCCTCAATATGGAAATGTCTTCTTTTACTCCAAACTGCATTAAATCATGTGTCTTGTTTGGCCTCTGGCTGTTGGGGAACGAAGTGGTTCATTAGATCAACATTGAGAAAGCTGCTGAAATTTTAACTCCTAGCATAATAAACAAGAGCACGAGTCCTCCGTGAGATTTCCTGCCAACTTAAAGCCAGGATGGAATAAATCTGATCCTGTTTTACTTTAGCAAGACTCCAAAACTATTTCACAAAAGCACCGACAGCATCAAAGAGGTGACGCCTTCACTCCATAGTGAGCCGCTGTTACAAAGAGAAGTTGACCTTGCCTTTGGCCTTTTGGCTGTCTGACAAAGCAGTCCCCATGCTGTAGTGCAGTACGGCTGTCCTCTAAATGAAAGTAGCTGAGAGGCGAAGGGCAAAGAGGCCTATGGAATATCAATGTGCGATGCTCTCAATTAAGATTAAAGCTTCGAATGGAATCCTATGGAGCCGCTTCCCTAAGAAATGCTTGACATTTTACCCTTGCTGACTCGGGATAAAAAATAAAATAAAAAAGTGTCCTGCGCCACCAGTACCACCACCACCACCGCTAACTAGCTGCCCCTCCTCGGATACGGCGCGCCTTTCGCTGAATTCATTCTGTAGATATTGACTTAGGCTGCAGTCACACTTCTGAGAAATAAGTGAAATGGATCATCTTACTGCCAGTGGATGATAAGAATACTGAAATATGAAAAAGCGACTGGATCAGCAAAATGACAAACCACGGGGGGAAATATGAGGCAGTCATGATAAACCCTTAGAGACAAATTCCCTACAGCTAGACGTGGAAATGAGGCAAGGAAAGAGCGGGGCAGCGAGGGGAAAGGAGAAAAGAAAATATACATATCCAACATTTTAATGGATGTTCAAAACAGAGCTTCATTAATTTAAAATACATATATCCTCTCTGCCAAAAGCATGGGCAGACTGCACGCAGATGGCTTTTATCCACGCAAAACGGCAGCTGTAAGATTTGCCCAGTATAATCTGACCTCAGTCTGATTTATTACAGGAGAATCTCGCCCAGTGTCAGTGAAATAAATACATCACGCTGTCTTCTTTTTGCATATTTTTAGCCGCTAAATATTCCTTATTTACAGGAAGTGGTGTATTGAGAAGAGCTGCATCCCGTTTTCATTAATGCAACGTTTGAGATTGACTTTGCATTTTATTAAGATTCAGCAGATGCCGTTTCTGGGCTTCTTAGAGCGCGCTGCACATTTCCGGGTAATTTACAGAGCATGATGTGCGTTGTTTGCATCTGATCTTGTAGATTTATGCTGATTACCATGATGTTTACAGTCCGGATCTGCCAGTATCATCACATTCGAGCTATGTAAGCATTTGTGTTTCTGCGTGACGACACTGGGAAAAATACAGCACGTTACATGGCCGTCAAATCTGAGACTGTGAATGAATAAGAGACGTGTATGGGCTAAATTTTTGGGGGGCATTTTATAGAACTCCAGGTGGATCTGAGGTATTGTGTATGTGTATAAGGTTGATCTAATATTTTAGAGCTGAAACTAAGAGAACAGGGACTGATTATGGATACAGTGTATAAAATAAGATCAAAATGGAGCCTATCTTGTAAACTCCACCCTTGATAAACAGAATTCCACATCACGCTCCAACTCTGCAGTTAACTGAATCAATGCAATTCCACTTGTGCTGATCTTGCAGACTGAGGCCCTTCCCCCATCCCCCCTCTCTCTCTCTCTATCTCTCTCTTTCCCTCTTTGCTCAGTCTCTCGCTCTCTCTCTCCATCACACACACACACGCACACACACACACATCTGTCTCCCTCCCCACGCAGGTCTACCCATCGTAACACATTAGCAGCAGAAGCCGTCACACAATCAAGACAAGGCAGCGCATGAGACGTCAGGCCAATTTGTTTCCTTCTCGGAGCTACATCACATTAGGAGGGTGGCTATACCCTTGAGCTAAATCCAAGTTCACACAGAGGGAGCGGGCTGCCGGACAGGAGGGCAGCGATGTCAGCACTTTTCAGACGGCTGCTGACATGTATCCAGCAGACTGACATGTATGGGAAAAAAAGAAAAAGAAAAGCTTGATAGTTTGAAATATGGCCTTTTGGATGTTTCTCTTTTTTTTGTAAGCTTTTAGTGGTGTTTCCTGAGGCCTGGGAGAGAAGGAGTGCACAGTCAGAATATTTAAAAAAACAAAACAATTCAGCCAGAGGTCAGGATGTCAAAAGAGCTGTCAGGTGAGTAAAAGGAGATGATATCAGGACATCACAGGCCTAAACACATCTGATTTTACTTCGTTCTTCGTGCGCTCGCTGGATCGGAAGGCAAATGTAACTCGGAGAGGCCAGTCAATAGTTCAATTATCTGCTGTCTGTATTGGTTAATTAAACATATAACGGGCCACCTAAGGACTAATGATAGCCATCCCATTACCCATAAAGCTGAAGGATTGGGTAGAACCACCACTTGACCCCGGGCTGGATTGACTGGCCTCGGGTATGGGGTCAGAGTGACTCTAACTGTTCACTACTGTGACACTCCTTTGCCTCACTCGGTCCCCGTCGTATGTCTCAGGAAGTGGCTCTCAGCTCTGCCAAAAAACAGTTGGAAGGAAAAAAATGCAATTACTGCAAGATTATCATACTGCTTCCGTTTGACTTTTCTGACTGAATTCATGAATATATATGAATCCATCTTGCATCTCAATCTGGAACA
>VURO01031991.1:0-12254 GCA_015108175.1 Pelvicachromis taeniatus | reverse complement strand
ACTAGCCACAGCCATTATTGAAAACCGAGCAGGGGCCTATGAATTCTGGGACACAGCTTATTCTTCTTTGGGGTTCAATGGCAGCTGGCATCCTTGTACATGCAGTGCTGCCATCTTCTGTTTCAGTCTGTTATTACACTCTTAAATCCTACTACTTATTCCTGCGTCTTTTGGGATCTTACAAAGCTTCAAACGACGCGTCGACTATTAAATTAGTCGTCGACGATTTTGATAGTCGACGTAATCGTGACTAGTCGACTAATCGTGGCAGCCCTAATGACAAGTAAACAATAATCCAGATGTAGTTAAATGAACACATGAATGACAATCTATAATTCAGAGTGGAACTCAATTTGGCAATATTTCGTAGGTGATAAAAAGCAAGAGTGAACCAGAGAATCCAAAATGAAGGCTACGTCAAAGGTACCTCAATGTTCCTGTGCTGAGCATACCTAGAGTTTCCGTTATCTTAGGTACAAGTTGGGGGCACAAAGAAGGACTTCTGCTTTCTCTCTTACTATATTAAGAACCATGCATTCAGTGTAGAAAGTCAAAGAAACTTAAAAGCATGGCTCTGTTGTTTATCCGTCTTTTTCAGCATGGTATTGCATGACATGTCCGTTGCCTTTGTGGGCAAGAGTGCTGTAAAATTAAAAAGGATTCAGAACTCTGGTTTGGATTAAAATAATAGTTCTGAAAACCACGTTCAAGACATGATGCGTTCTTAATGATTTGCATTCCCCGGGATTCAAAATGCACTAGAATCTCACATTCTCACACTTTGCAGGGCTTTGGAGTGGGTTGGATTGGTCGCTTTGGCAGACCAGTTCTGGCCCACAAGCCATAAGTTTGACATCCCTGCTTTAGGACACAAACAGACCCAAACAATGCCAGCAAGAGCTCCCCAGCATAATAGCTGCCAGATCCTTTCTCTGTAGAGGCGAAGGTTTCATTTTCCTTTAATTCGTCACTTGTCCGTATCTAGAGGAAAGCACAACACAAACACATACATTCTCTCAGAAATGCAAACATAGTTTGTAATGCTATTTGAAACTTGGCTGAAGGGATTTTTTCTCAGTAAAATGCTGAAAACACCCCAAACATTCTACCTTCTTTCATAGTGCCATGGCTGTCAAGAGTGAAATATAGTTTACTTTAATCCCTGTGCAACTGAAAAAAAAAAATAACCGGATCACATTTAAGGCTTTTAAGCTGTTGTGTGTGTGTGTGTGTGGTGTGGGGTGGGGGGGGAGCACTGGTGGCAAGTGTGTTTGCAATTTTTTATCTCTATGACACTACAAATTTGTAAACACACTGATTCTCCCATGACCTGTCCAAAACAAATGATGATGTCTTCAGAACTGAACTCTTTCACTAGAAAGAGCTTTTGTGTGTGTGATTTTTCTAAACAGTGGGAGTTGCCAGGAGTTCAGATGTGGTGTGCTAGCTGCATTGTCTTCTTTATAAAGTCAAAACAGATTATTAATGCACAGATTTGAGGCAAGTGGCTGTAAGATGGATTAGAGAAACATATTAGAGTTCATATTCAATAGCAAACACTTACTAGTACAACACAGCACATGTGTTATAATCAACATCCATATAGATGTGTATATGAAATCAGCGGCCTGTTTTTTTTCTTCTTTTTTCTCTAAACTTTAATCATACTCCTCCCTGAATCATGTTCATTTTTTCCTCTCTGTCTGGGTTTGCAGCCTACTCATGCTTGTACTCTTGGCCACACAATCTCACACACACTATGTCCTTGAAATTAGCTAACAACTCTAGAAAAGGACTCTCTTAGGTGATGGTGATTAAGCCATAGGCTGAGTCGTGTTGGGACACACACACACACACGCACAGGGGTTCCTATTAGATCGAGATGCATCAATAATTTAGCCCTCTCCATCACTCTCACACAGTGGGGGTGCAGGGGTATGTTGACTGCATGCGAGCAGGCGTGTGAGTGCTTGACATGTGAGTGCTTGACGTGTGTGTGCGTACGTGTGTGTGTGTGTGTGTGTCATCATTTAAAAGCCAATAAGGAGGACCCAGCTGGAGCCTCTGCTGATCTGTGCCCCTGTTCAGACCAGGTATTAACATTAATTTTGAGTGATCCAATCATAAGTAGACAGCTCCAGATTTTAATGCAACAAAGATGCAATAACATCCCATCACTCAGACCTCATTGAGAGGTGGTCTGAGCCACATATGGGCAAATTGTTTTTGCAGTGGCTACATCATTGTGAGCCACTTAAAAGGAGCTTCTACTCAAGTGGTGTGCCTACTGCAGGTTCAAAGCAGCAGTGCGTCTGGCAGAGTCCTGCACTTGCTTGATTATCCACAGCTTGTCATTACCTATTTGTTTTTGAATAAGGCTGTTGGATACTTGCTCAAGAAAAAATTACAGCCCATTTAGCTGATATTGTTGGGCTATAACAGATATTATTGGGATTTGTGATAACTTTTTGTGATAACAGAACTCAGAAAGCAGATTTATTTTAAAAAGCTTAGAGTGAATTAAAAATGGTGTCATTAAAGTGTTTAAGAAAAATGAAGCAGTTTGAGGTGGATGTGTTTAATATCTCGAGTACTTATATTAAAGGGCCACAGCTGGTTTAGATTTGCTTGGAAATAATTGTGGATAAGAGAGATTGGTTCTAGAAGTCTGTTATAGTACACAGATCGAGTGTGCATTTACAAATGTTGACCTGTGCATGACTCTGTTATTTGAGCTTGACAACCAGAAATAATATGCTTGTGTTTTGTGGGAAGGTGAGGTTCAATCATAGGTCACTCAAGAAGCATGTGGAGATGGATTCTAATGCCAGACATGAGCTGACTTTCTATAGTAAGATCTCTGTGATCTCACTTGCATTGCTGGTTGATGTTGCACCAATTTGCACCAAAGGTTGGCCCAACATTGTTTTTGCCAGAAAGCTTTGAGTTTTTTGTTGGGGTCCTCTGCATTAGTAGATCTCCTCTAAGGGGAAAGGATGTTCTTTTTTTGACACTATTCTTTTAAACATCTTAATTGCATGGGAAGCCGTGCAGAGCCGGGTGCTCTAATCTTTTCATACATGTCAGTACATTTCACGTGTTAAGAGCCATGCCAAAATAATTAATTTTTCATTATCTATGTGTTATCTGATAATGTCTTTAGGTCTTTCAGAGCTTATGCAAGAGTTTGCATCAGCACGTCTCTATTTCTAATCTCAACTCTATCGAAAAGAAAATTAAAACAAGAGGACAGAAATTAATTAGCTTTACTGACTGGATGGACTTGGATGTGCTTGTTTTTTGTTTGGTTTTTCTTTTTGGTTTTTTGGGGGGGGGGGGGGGCAGTATGGTGGATGATGTAAAGGAGTAGATATGCTTTGCATTTGAATATACTGTACCCGACATGACTTTGAGTGGATGTATAATGAGTGGGCTGCTCTGTGTTGTATAAGTGTGCAGCGGGCGCTGAGGGAGCTGATGTGGTTTCAGGTAGATGTGAGATCAGTGTGCATATGTCTGTGCTAAATGACAATGGCTGGTTTAAGTTTAATGATGGTAACTGGAGACATTTTGGGACTTCTTTTATTTTGTTCAGTTTTTGTTGTGGAGAGCTTTTTCCACTTTTATGTATCCCTGCAGCAAAAGGAAGTTGGCACATGTCTGCCACCACTTGTGTGTGTGTGTGTGTGTGTGTATGTGTGTGTTAGTACATGCAAGTGTCCTGCTGGCTTACCCTTTTCGCAGTGCAGATATCAGCTCATCAGCTCGAGTCTCAGTATTACCCCTAGAGAGGAACTGACTCTCCAAAAGGCACACATTACAGTTCGCTCAACACATAATAGATGACCTTGGAGATTTCATTCAGCCAAAAGCACCAAATGAAGAACTGCGCCTATCAAAACTTTGCTCTCTTTTCTCTAACTCTGTCACTTTCACTCAAACACACGCACACACCTACACACACCCTCTGTCATTTACTGCACCATTTTCAGTGGAAAAGCTGAATTTGTGTGTGTGTCCGTCCAGTTGTTGCATTCACAGACAGTAACTGGAATGTGTTTGTGTAAGTCACTTAGTGAAAGTGTTGGATGAATTCCTGACTTTGTGTGTGTGTGTGTGTGTGTGTCCTCTAGTCAACCTCATGAGAGCAAACTGAGTTATATCTGCAGCATCAATCCATCATGCTCATTAGCATATGATTTGGCTTTGATTAGCATATCTATTAATATGGAAATGCAACATCACCAACACTGAACCCAGACAGGGCGGCCCTGTACACACTTTGTCTGTCTGAGTCTCTCTCTCTCCGACAACACACACGCTCACACACTTACATACCGCACATATCTCTCCAGGGGTTGCTCGGGGAAATTGTTGGAGGATGCCAAAGTTGATGATGTCTGTTAATGTATTCGATGTATTGGCTTATATGTCACGTCAGTAATCTCTCCGTTCAGACGTTTTATTGTTAGAAACTCACTGTATCTCACTGCTTCATAGTTTTTTTTTGACCCCAGCTGTATTTTTTAAAGTTATAAATATTCAGTCTGCTTTGATGACTAGAATACAACAGCTAAAATTGAAAGGAGTTGTTCCTTTGGTCTTGTTCTGTGCCAAGTCATACCTTAATTTGGCATGAAGTGCCGATGAACTACATGTACATTCTTTCCTTGGCATGCTTGCAGGCTGCACAGCATGTAACAAAGGGCTGCCATTGGCCTGCAGGCAGCACTTTAAAGACCCTTGCTTTACACTGAAGAAAAATGTGAAGAGGAAATGTTAGACTTTCACTGAGGTAACAAAAGTGAAATACTCAGGTCCTAATGTGCATATAGTATTCATATAAAAGCTGCAGGGTTTCTGTCTGAGTGAGGCGAAGGGGGGTTGAATTGCAAGCAACAGATACTTCAGTAACAAAGAGAAGCAGCGTAAGCACCGGAGTAAGAAGAATTAATGAGCGGCAGGTTCTCGTAATGATTGCTTGGATGACTAATTGGATTGTACAAGGAGCGTGTGACAGTAAGACAACTTCACTGCCAGCTTATACTACCTCAGAGCTCCATAATGGTCAAAAAATACTAATTGTTCCTTTCAGTAATCCCATTTGGAATCAAATATGTGCTCACGTCCACAGAAAACAATCAGATTAGTTCATATATGGGTTTTTTCAACGTTTGGAAAGTATTACAGATTGCTGCATAATTACATTTCTATGGAACATTCATTCTCATATTTTCACTACTTTTTTATGTTGATGAACACATTTTGCTCCTAGCTTGATAATATGATACTGAGTACAGTATGAAATGGCAAAGGTCAGGACTACACCAAGAAATTTCTTGTTGCGGGTCAGTGCCGGACCACAAATAATCAACAGAGATTAAGAATAGAGAGGTGCTTTTACCTCCAATACTGGTGCTTTTTGTCAGCACAGCAATCCATAATTTAGACGTTGGATATTTGTATTATATAGTGTATCACATGTGTAACTGTTATAAATCAGGATTTAATATGTGACATTATTTATCAGCTGTAAGGGAACCTGGAATTTGATACTTTGCACTTTTTTTTCTAATTATTTTTCTTTTTAACCTCAACAAAATGATGCATCTTCTCTTCTTCCAGCTGTATCAAACTGGCAGTAAATCACACTGTCAGTAAACGTATCACAACCCTCACCGATGATGTGAGCACTGTCACCTTAAAGTAGGTGTTTCTTCCTCATCAAATTCTGGTTGAAAAAAATAAATAAATAAAATTGACACATTATTAAAATCCAGGGCTCTGACCAGATGTTCGAGTCACAGAGCTAACCTTTTTTTTTTAATCACCCAATTAATGAGGTTTTGGATTAATTAATTTTGCCATGTTTTAAAAGGATGGTAATCATCCATACAGCTAACCACACCTATGAGCGCTATTGTAGGGGCGATTGCCCCCACACAGTGCAGGCCAGTGCCCCGTTTAGTAAATCGGGCTCATTGTGTCTTCACAAGAAAAAACAGTTTTGCCTGGAAATACTCTGTAAATAAATGTTTCAAACGTTGAATGTACAAAATCATCTATTGTTGAGGAGAATAGGAGTAAACTCTGGCAAGCAACGTGAATGCTCACCTTTCTGTGGGTTATTTGAGTATCTGTGTGTTTGAGCTACTGTCAGGGTGTTACACAGAGGGAGTCTCACCAGACCTGCTGTTGTAAGTGATGATTCCTGTGCTGCTGGTTTGAAAAGCTGCCAGCAAGAACAAGCAGCAAGAGAGCCACACAAACACACTTGAATGTACTGGAGATGTACTTGAACCACTCAGGTCTGAAATCGAACACCTGAACGTCTTCTCTCTCATAGTTCCCTCCCCCTCTCCTCTGCTCTCCTCGCAGTTAAATGAAACAGCAAAGCAGTTGATGGAGATTGACAAGCCTGTACCAGCTAATGCGCCAGGTCCGAGCTCTGAGCCGGCCCCGTTGGGCCCCTGCTCTCCTGGGCCCTCCCCCAGCGCATCCCCGTCTAATGGAAACGGCTCTGGCCATCGGAGAGGCGAAGGAAAGAAGAACGCCAAGAAGCGCCATTCATTTACCGCTCTATCCGTCAGCCAGCGGGCCGCCCAGCTCAACAACAGACACAGCATGGAGATCTCCCACCCAGTCCTCATCAGCTCCTCTGACCCCAGAGCGGCTGCACGCATCCAGGTGCATGCGAACGTTGTGATGTACACAGACCCCGTGATTACAGAACGCAGAATCCTTTCTATGAGACAAAATCAGTTTATCTGAGCATAAAAAATACTTGATTATATTTAAAGTGGCCGCATTATGTACAAGTTCTATGCTTGTTTTGTATGTAAAAAGTGTGCACTTTCTAGTTAAATACAAGTCAACAAATACCCTGCTTGACATGCAATATATCTGCAGGGAACTCATATCAGCCCGTGTATTGCCCCTGCTGATTCCTTGGTTTCACCTCTAAGGCATTGCTTTACTTTTCACCAACCAGAGTTCACTTCCATCACTCTGTTACTCTGGATTTATTAACTTATTCCCCAATCACCTACCCGTCCAGTTCCATGTAAATAAAATCATTCCTCTTATTTACAGCTTTTCACTAGAGACGCATTGCTCTTGCAAATACTGCCTCTGGTTGTATTCATACGTGGGTTCAGTTTGTATTCTGTGAATAATAGCCAGCATGTATACTGTATATACTGCATGTGGGTTGTAGGCATTTTTCATTGTATATCTTTCTGCATTTCTTTAGGATGCGTCTCCCCCAGGTCCCTCTCCCTCCTCGGCAGGGGTACTGGTGCCCCCCAAAGTGGCATCCATAACCTCTGAGCTGCTGGCCCATGCCAAGGTTCAGCTCCCACTCAACATGTGAGTATGCCTCAGTGCTTTTAGTTCACCCAGCTGTGACTTTCTTTTTTTCCTCTTTTTTTTTTCCCCACCTGCCCATTCTGTTTATCACAATACACGTGCGACTCAGATCCAAGCTTGATTTCACAAGCCGCCTGTTGGCAGCGTTAAAAATATTTCCTTTGTTGTGCTCTGAGATATTGGCCATGTTCCACCACCTCTGCAGCCACATTCACTCCTCCACTGGTCAGTGATGAAATTCTCCCTTGTGCGATGCTTACGTCAGTGTTTCGTAACAAGGCTCTTTACAGCATTTTACTGTACAGGTTTCCTGTTATTTCATTAAGATGACCATGCCAAGACAAGAAGAGATGCACGCATAAAAGATTTCTCCAAATATGACATAAAAAGTGAGACTATGATTGTCACACTAACATTGCAACAAAAAATAGGCGCTATGGATTAGGATGTGCAGTATAAAGTAATTTACTGCTGCAGCAGTACACTTTATCTTTACACAAACACACAGAAACTACATTGAATCCTTTGGAAAATTTAGGTGCTCAAGAGTCCTGGGGAAGTGCCACTGCTAACCTAGATTTACCACATAAATAACCTACAAACAAATTAACTAGGAAACAAAAGGTCTCTTCAAGGTGAGCGTGTGCTTGTTCTCTTGTGCTTCCATCGTTGCGTGGACCAGTTTAGAGAGTGAGACCTTGAGGGTGAGGGATATTTTTGGAAAGTGAGGACACCTGCCTAGTCTTTGCTCCATACAAGGTTAGAATTAGAACTATGGTATAATAAAAATGGACAAACATTAATGAAAATCAATTTTCTTTCAAATTACAAAAAGAAAATAGCATTCTTTTTGAGGGGGAAAAACTTTGTAGATTTGTAAAAGTTTGAACTTCTAAAGGTTTTTGCTCTAACAGAAAAACAGCCTATTTAGTGTAAACCACACCAAATGTGTTTACTATGGTATAACTTTTAAAGTGTAAGTGTTTGGGAATTGGGACATTCCAGGGTTTTTTTTTTTATTGTATAATTTTGTAGGATTTATTTGTATCTGCTTGTTTGTTTTATATTACTATAAATCCTTCTTCAAACAAACAACAAAGGTATTGTCTTGAAAAAGAAACCCATATGTTTGTGCCAAGAACAACATTATGCCAGTGAAGGGCTTCACTAGTATAGAAGTAGAAGTTTGTGTGTGTGTGTGTGTGTGTGTGTTTGCCTGTGTGTGTGTGCTGTTTACTATTAACCGGTGTCCTTCCTGCAGGATGTGAGCCAAATACAGCAACATTGTCAGATTTAATAATATCACCTTCCAAGTAGTAGGTACATACTCAGACGTGCATGTGTGCGCGCGCGCACACACACACACACACACACACACACACACAATATGCACGCATGCATCCGGAGTGGGTTCATCCTACTGATGAGGTTGGACGTTTTCATCTTGACCTGGCAACTGTTCCTGTTGCCATGGGGAAACCGGAGACAGTCCCCACATCTGTTACCATGGAAACGGGAAGGCAGCATATATAGTACTTGTTTACTCTCTGGTATTATTGTCTTCTGTTGGAGTCTGGCACCACACAGCTACGAGTGTACTCCAGCACCGGTACCGGGATATCGTGCATGTGTAGTTGTTGTGGAACCCACAAAACTCAGTATACAGTCACATTTAGGACAATTCTGATCAATAAATGTGTGTGTAAACACGTAAAACAGGACACTTATGGCAAAGTGTACCATTCACCTCTAGTGGTCACACTGGTCCTTCGGAGACAAAAAAGTGTAGTCCTGTAAAAAATAGTAAACAGATTCTTTCTAATTATGTTTTCTTTTTTAACAATGGTATTTGTTGTCTTATAGTTCAAATTGTCTTAAAAGGGACTTGTGTGAAGCTATTGTAAGATCTGTCAAAATATATTCCTTTTCATTTATTACTCAACAACTGTACAACTGCATTACAGAATGCATTCTTAGACACATTAGTCATAAGGAAAGGTAAACCGTTATGGGGCTGTACATGTAGGTTTAACAGAGAGAAACTTCTCAGGTACACATAGTATTTGTATAGGGTGTATAAGTCACTCTATTTATTTGCAATGACAGGATGATAATCATAGTCTCACTTAAACGAGTTATTAATACCGTTCATGTTTGCAGTCCCACTCCTTCCCTCTCTTTCTAAGGGTGGCAGTCATACACAGACATGAAATATACAGTGAAAACAAGTCATTTACAGTGGAAGGACCAAACAGCACTGCTTTATTAAAAGATTCACTTGCTTCTGTTCGCTGAGTAATCCACATGCATGCTTTAAGAAGAAGCTGTCCAGTGGGAGTTTATAATTAGGTGAACAGTTGCTCAAGATTTACTTTAGACTTAAATGTTTTCTTTATTTGACTCGCTTTTGCAATGCAGTGTGTCACTTTTCTCTCTCAGATACCTGGCACTATATGCCTACAAACCCCAGAAGGCTGACGAGCTGGAGCTTAGAAAAGGGGAGATGTATCGGGTGACAGAGAAGTGTCAAGACGGATGGTTCAAAGGCACGTCACTGAGAACTGCTGCCTCTGGCGTCTTCCCAGGAAACTATGTCACTCCTGTGTCCAGGTAAGTGAGAGCAGAAAGTACTGCACGCATGTGGTTAAATAGTGAAAGAAACTACACCCTTATCCTGAAAAATTGTACATGGTAAAAAAAAAAAAAACACAAAAAACTGCAGTCCTTAGTGAAGCCAGTTGCATGAACACTTGGCAACTTAGTCGTGCAATGACAGATGTTGTTGACACGTGTCCATCCATCCACTTGTCTGCTGTGGTAAAACTACATGTTCTGAAGACAGATAACAGAGATACTTTACCCCAGGTGTTCTTACCTTGTTGTTTGATGTAGACTAAATAAACTGGGACCCCACACTGAGCATTTTTACTTCATTACCAAAGCTGAAAAGCAAAACAGTAAAGTGAAATGAAATGGTTGTCACATCGAGACTTGATGCTCACCCTTGTGTCCATTTATATTTTCTCTTCCTGCTGAGTGGAAAATCCATTTGAAGTCTAGCCTTTATTAAGGCATGGCTTTCAGCTTCTGTGACTGAAGTAAAAGGCTGGCAATAAAAGTATCTTATGCTGTGCTACATCAACTTCACTTTCATCAGTTAAATAGAGCCTATAATCTTTTCTAAATCCACGTTACAAAGAGCAGCATACGAGACAACAATTACTTAACAAGCAGATTTTATGACAGCATAATGTTTATAGTGCACTTGTGGGTTCGACGTATTGGTAAAACTGGTAATTTACCTGTTGATGGCTTGTTTTCATGAACAGCCAAATGGTGCATTACGTTTGATTTTTGAATTAGTCTTAGTTATGCTGTGCCTTAAAGAAGTAATAAAGGAACAATTAAAGCACCTTAGCTTTTAGAGAATTCCACCAGCTCTTATTATAACTGCCAGTCACATCAAGGTTATAGCTGTGGCAATGAGGCTTAGAGTACAGTTAACCTCCTTCACTGAAGATAGACAAGTAAATTCAACTGAATTTCTCCACAGTATGAGAAGAGGGCACACAAGTTAAAATTTTAATCTCTTTATGCTGTGTTAAAGCCTTTTTGCCCTGTTATTTTTTTTTTTTCGTACCCAGCGTTGCAATCAAATCAGACGCACACCCCAATTTTGTCCTCTCACAAAGGCAATGCGAATGGTACCATTAACATAGTTGTTGTAATTTACAGTGTAATTTTTTTGCAGTCATTACTTAGTTGCTGACTGAAATGTGCAATTTGCCCAGTATTATGGCATGGCAATTGCACATGTGTTTATCTGCGCTCAGGCTGCCTCTCGTCACAAAGGCACACCCAAAAGGTAATTTTGGGGGGCTTTAGTTGGAGAAAGGTGCAATCTGTGCGTATTATCTCCAACGTGGCTGCAAAAACCACCAAAATGATTTGGTCGAGCCAGCACATTTACCAGAGGCATGATCTGGGAAGCCATTGCTTGGAGGGAACTGTATATTGCTGTGAGGACGAGAAGAAACAAAGTGTAGTTATGTTTGAGTGCAAAAATGTCTTAATCTTAATCTAATCTATTCATAATCAGTTCATTTACATTAGATGTTGTGACATATGAGGATTAAATTAAATTCTTCATCAAATTTAAGCAACAGCAGTTGGACGATGCTACTGGCTCTGCCGTTCTAGTGTTTGACTTCCACAGCCTCACTGTAGATCAGTGTGGCTGTCGTCATTATTATAATTACCATCCTTGTCATTACTAAGTAGTACAGCTACTTCTCGTAGCTGTCCAAAACAAATAAACCGGTAAAAAATGGTGTGCTGAAATATTTTGCAACTTAATTACCCTCATTATTCCCATATGCACGAAAACATTTTCAGTTGCTTTATATCTCATCTGTATTCCGCTCCATGATGCAGTCAAGAAAAAGGAGAGAAGAAAATGAAAGCAAGGCACAGTAACAGTAATGGAAGAAAAGAGAGCCAAAAAAAAAAAAAAATGAGAGAGAGGGAAGGTAATGAGAAGCTGGAGAGCATGGTGAGGCTATGCAGGATAAACAGGGAAAGCGAATGAAGGGAAGCAAAATGTGAGAGGAGAAGAAAATGGTTGAAAGGGAACAGAGTGGGGTTGACAAAGGAAAAGGTGAAGAAGAGCGTGAATTATGGAAAGAAATTCAAACAGAAGATGGCTGAAAGAGAGTGAGGAGGAGGAGCAGGAGAGAGAAGAAGGAAGAGAAAGCAGAAGAAAATGATACAAAGACATGAAACGGGGTGCAAAAACAGCAGGTGTCCTTCTCCAGTGGATATGAATGGCTGCTTCACATTTTGCAATTATGCAATCCGAAGAAGAGAGAAAGAGAGAAAGACAGGAT
>VURO01031989.1:9180-23974 GCA_015108175.1 Pelvicachromis taeniatus | reverse complement strand
CCCACCAGCTCCATAGCTAGCCGGGGGTCAAGGCTCAGTATAGCCGGTGAGAACAGCGGACTCCCAGCAACACGTTTTCAAACCCACCGCCGTCTTTCACTACTCAGGTTAAACATGATATATAAGTCACTTAGAGAACATAAAAACGTTATTGTTTGGCTTTTTTTACTATTTTATTTGTTCCTGAGTAAATGGGTTTGGCTCAGATTAAAGTTTTCACACAGCACACACAATATACTCCGCTGTCCTGTTATATTTTAGATAGCAAGGAGCAGACGGCTCCGTTTATTCAACTTCACCCAAACAATCTGCACATTTCATTCAAATGTAATAAACTATCATCTGGTCTTTATTTGTAGTTAGCACATAGCTTAAACACTCAGAGCTGTAAGCTAATGATAGTTCTATAAGAGCAGATGCATGCTGGGGCAATAAGCTGGACGCTTTACGTCCAATGGATGATGATCTGATTAGTCGACTATCAAAATAATCGTTTGTGGCAGCCCTAATATAAAGTCATAATCAGTTTAACTAATCAACAGAACTAGCCCATTGGAAGCTCCGAACACCTGACAGAATTTCTATTTGAGTATAAACTGCTGTTGCTTATACCCAACAGTTAACATTAATGGATGCCAACTACGTAATGGATGAGACCCTTGGGACAGCGTCCTTTGACATCTCCAAACTCAAAGTGGGCCAGACAACGACGGAGGCGTTCCTCATTGGCCGAGTAAGAAAGTTAAACCGTCTGACTTTCATTATTTATTGTCATTGCGTTATAGAAGGGTCATCTTAAAAAAAAAAAAAAAAAGCCATCTGAATTAAGGGCAGCTTCGTGTGCGCCTCTAGATCTTTTTCAGCACGGCTGCTATGTCCAGATTACTTCATGGACGTCTTGTTCTGACCATATGGAAGTGGATGAAGCAGCGAGTAGAGCTAAAAACATAGTTTGGACTGTTTCACCTCTGTTTTCTCCTTCTCATGCCTCAGACGTTTGCACTAAAAGCTTTGCATGTTTACACTCATCCCAGAGGATATTATAAATGTGCGCACAAACCCATGAATGTCTAACTAAAGACAAGTTTGTTCTGTGCACCTCGAAAAGCTGGATTCTTTGAGCTTAAACTGCTTGAAAACAGTTTGATGCAGCACTTCACGTTTTGCTGACTGGTCAACTTTGAACTCCATGCTGGATTTACAGTTCTTCACATGATTGTGGACATTCACGAATAGCGTGAGTGCTGGAAGTGGTCCAGAGATCCACAGAAAGATGACCTTGAAGAGCATATCAGCCTTTTTAACTAAAAAAAGAAAAGAAAGAAAAACTCAGGCTGCTGAAAGAAGATAGGGACTTTATATTTTACTTTGATATATTATTGAAATATTATTTGATAATGGTCTAACAGAAGTGCCAATGAATGCCCACAACGGCAGATTATGCAGTAAACGAGTATGGAGGCTACAAAGTATCAGCAAAGTAACCTTGTAAGCCTTTTTGTTACAAATCACATTAGAAAAGAAATACAATCTGTATTTCCAAGAGACTATGAAGGAATCAGTTGTGTTTCTGTGTTTATTTCTTGCATCTTTTCACCCTCAACCACAATTAAATATTGTACAATAACCACATATTTTGCTATTTTGACAGGCAACCAAAGTGCACTTAGAGATGTCGCTGGAGATCTGGTATGTAATACCTTCAAAATCAAATAGTTTTATTTTTTTTCGCAGCAACATTTACTGTTTAGCTTAAGATCAAATGAAGCTCTTCAGAATTATTGCAGGTTTGACACTGCAGAAACGCCCCTGCAGCATACCATAGGTTAAAATTAGAAAGTAGGTGCAGCACGATTCAGCAGATGTAAGCCGGGTCATTCTCACAATAAGATTAATGAGCATTTTGATCACACAATTGCAGGAAGGTCAGTGGGAGGATTTCATAAAAACTGTGCATGTTTGAAAGGTAACTCAAAGGCTGTGCAACAAATTGGTTGTGTTCCCCAGCAGACATGCCCCACATCACATCACCATCAGTTTTGGCATCATCGGTAGTGTTCTGCACAATAAGAGCTCACAGACTCATCAGCCTCTAACTATAAACTGTGAAACACGTGTTTCTGGTGCTGCGTCCCTGGCGCTGGTACTGCTTTGGTAATCGTCACTCCTGGTGTGTTTGTCTGCAGTACAAACCTGGATCTGCGCTTCAGCCATGCCCTTTGTGACAAGGAGAAGCAATTTAGAGAAGCCCGTCGAGAAAAGGTGATGCTCGGCATCAGGAAGCTGCTACGCACTGACGATCCCTGTCACCCAGAAGAGGTGAGGAACAAAATCCCTTTAACACATTTTCACATGTATTTCACATTTTTGAAATGAAAGCTGCATTGCCATATTTTCTTTTACACTTTGGTTAATGGGTCAGACTTTTGCTAAAAGTAAAAGTTTATGATGTTTATGAAGCAATGTTGGTGCTGAACTGTGGAATAACCTGTTGTCTAGCCTTGATCATTTGTGTGCAAAAAAGCCTGTAGGAATGAAGTGACGCTGTGATATAGTTACTCTGGTCATATTTGTCATTATGGCGGCGAAAGCGTTCAGAATTTAACGACGCCCTGCTGCCATTCACCCAATGCTTCACAATGTGCATCCACCACCGTCTCAGCATCAGTCTGTATGCTCTGGTTTACTTTCAGCAGTCTATACATTGTTATAGTGAGTCCCAAAAGGTTGATCGTGTTCATCTGGACGTTTTCAGTGGGAGAAACGTTTCATCATCATCATCAGGTGACTTCTTCAGTCTCAGCTGACTGCAGGTTTACAACCTTACAAACAGCACATTTGCAAAATGACTGAAACTAGCAGCACTGAAGGAACAATGGGCTGGGAGGTCAGTTCACTGATCATTATTATTCTCATGACCATTGATCAACAACCATTGATCCATGACCATGAGTCCCATTCACAGAGAGTTGGGGAATGGCTGCAGCCACAGCATTGTAAGATGGTGACAGATGTACCCTTAGGCCCCCTCCTCGATTCAGAGATGGTCTTTCCCTTTTCATATAATTGGCCTCCTTGACTCCGCCCTCAAACCAGCGTTCCTCCCTGTCCAGGATGTGGACATCCTCATCATTGACAGTGTCCACTGGCCTGTAGGTGTGAACAGACTGCAGAGTCCTGACCTGACGAGGTCTCTCTTCTGTGTTGTGCCATCCTCTCAGCCAGAGGTTGTTTGGTTTCCCCGATGTATGAATCCTGACAATCCTCCTGCACTTACCAGCGTACACTACATTACTCTGTTTGTGTCGGGGGACCCGATCCTTGGGGTGGACCAGTTTTTGGCGCAGCGTGTTTTGGGGTTTAAAAGCCACAGAGGTGTTTAGAAAAAATGCGTCTCAGCTGTTCTGATACTCCTGCCACAGACGGGATCACGACGGGTTTTAGCTTCGGCCTAGGCAGCAGCTGACCTGCAGTCAGCTGAGACTGAAGAAGTCACTTGGATGAGTGATGGCACGTCTCTCCCACTGAAAACGCTACGTCCAGATAAACACAATCAACTTTTTGGGATTTGCTTACCTAGATGATTGAGCATGCATCAAGACATTAGCATTATATATACACTCACCAGGTTTTTTATTAGATACACCTTGCCAGTGCTGGGTTCGACACCCTTTTGCTCTCAGAACTTACTCAGTTATTTGTGGCAGAGGTTCAACAAAGTGCTGGAAACATTATTCAGAGATTTTGGTCCATATTGACATGACAGAATATCACTGCTGTTGGCTGCGCAGCTATCGTCCACACCACCACAATCCAAACATGCTCTGTTGGACTGACAGCTGGTGTTTGGGTGCAGTGAACAGCCCTTTACTACAATGTGGTAATAAAAGGGTGGGCACGGTCGGTAACAGCGCTCAGACAGGCTGTGGCATTTAAATGATGCTCTCTTGGTGTTAAACACAAAGTGTGTCATGAATATTCTACCCACATCATTACACCAGCAGCAGCAGCAGCAGCCTGAACTGGTGATACAAGACAGGTGCTCCACTGGACTGAGGTCTGGTGTCTTTGGAGAGCAGTGAACTCCCTGTTATGTTCAAGAAACCAGTTTCAAATGTGGGAGTGTTATCTTGCTAGAAGCAGCCATCCGAAGATGCACACAATGTGGTCATGAAGGGGCGGACGTGGTCAGCTTCAATGCCACGGTATGCGCCGGTGTGCCAAGAAAATACCCCCCACATCCACATCCACCACCAACCTGAACACATCCGAGTTTTCATGTTGTTTATGCCAAATGAAAACGCTACCATCCAACTAATGCCGTAGAAATCGGGACTGTCAGACCAGACAACATTTTTCCAGTCTCCTGTTGGTCACTTTGGGTAATCCCATTTGAACTGTAGCCTCAGTTTCCTGTTCTTATCCGACAGAAGTGGCACTCAGTGTGGTCTTCTGCTGTTGTATCCCATCTGCTTAAAGATTTGACGTGTCGTGCATACACACTGGTTGTAACGGGTGGTTTTTTGAGTTGCTGTTGGCTTCCCGTCAGCTCAAAGCTGTCTGACCAGTCGTTCTGGCTCAGAGGACTGCAGCTCGTGGGACCTTTCCTCAGTATTCACTGCTGAGTGAACCCCAGAGATGGTTGTGTCCAAAAAGGCTTTTCCAGCAGGACATACCACTGTAAAATGACACTTCCAGTCTTATTATACTATGTTTATTGGCTGATAGGAATAATGGATGTGAAATCTGGTCGTATTGCGCGATTGTTACCACCCTTATGGTCGGAATCATTAGTCAAACGTAGCTCAAAGCATGATGACTCTGCTGACTTCAGGGAGGGTATTCGTGCTTTGTGCTGACTTTCTAAATTCATGTAAATTCAGCTTTTCACAAGCTGCGTTCTCAGATCGAAATAACACCTCAACAATTCTCACAGCAGGAAGCAAAACACAAGCCTCGCAGAGCTCCAGTGCTCTGAGCTGCGCTAGCTGGTGCGGTTTTGGCTCGACGCCTCAGGGGCTGACGGTAATCTCCGACCATGTCTGTTCATGTTTCTAACATGTGACGGAAGCTCCAGAGGAATGAGATATCCAGTCCCATGCCTTCCACCCGGCCTCCACAATGACTATGTAAATATTCAGAAAAGACCGTGCAGACTGCAAACAGAGGCAACGTTGCACAATTGAAGTTTTTGAAAAAGCTGAAAAATCTACCAGTCAGAAAAATGCAAAGACATGATGCAATTAGCAAGCTGCTGCCGACAGAGACAGTAAGGGGAAATTAGTCAAGATGAAAGAATGAAGGTGAGACTTGAAGGTGCTGTCATTTATTCTGCAACAAAGGTGTGATTAAGCATGCCCCTGTCTTCTTCCTGTTATGACTCTCACTGTCTGTGTGTGTGTGTGTGTGTGTGTACAGGTGCCAGTGATAGCCATAGCCGGGTCAGGAGGCGGTTTCCGCGCCATGGTCGGTTTTTCAGGCGTTATGAAGGCCCTGTTTGAGTCTGGGGTCCTCGACTGTGCCACATATGTTGCTGGCCTCTCTGGATCCACATGGTCTGTTTGTATTTCACCTCCTCTTCGTTGCTTTTACACCCTTCCTCTCTCTGTCCTCTTTCTAAAACACCTTTTCTCTTTTTATATTCATCATTTTTTCATTTTTTACCAATTTTCTGCCACTGCTACGTTTCTCTCTCCTTTTATTTTCCTAATTCTTCCTCGGTGTTGCTCCTCCCTGCTCTGGCAAACTTTCCTGCTGGTATGAAGTCTTCGAGCAGGCACCTCTGGCTTATTTCTCTCTCCATGACTTAGTGGATTTAACTTCCTTACAAGTAAAGTACCTGCATAAACCTTGCAACGAGGTATATTGTTGAAACATGTATTAACTGACATGGCAATTTTTTTGGCCAGTGCCTCTGTATGAACTTCCTCCCTCTTTACTCCTGCAGGTACATGTCAACTCTCTACTCCAACCTTGACTTTCCAAATAAGGGCCCGAAGGACATCAACAGTGAGTTGATGAAGAGAGTTAGCAGTAACCCACTCAGGCTGTTGATGCCCCAGCACATCACCCACTATATCCAGGCCCTGTGGACCAAGAAGGCCTCAGGACAGCCTGTTACCTTTGCAGATATCTTTGGTATGCTCATAGGAGAGACACTTATACCCTCGGTAAGAACCTCAAACACTCAGTGAGTTAGTCAGTTCCTTCCCTTTAAATCCATCTACCACTTCTTCTCTTTTCTTCAAACTGACGTCTCATCCGACTTCACCGTTCTTCTTTCACTGTCGCATAACCGTGCAGTCATACTGAGATGGAAATCTGAATCGTACGACTCACAAGTGAAACGTGGTGATCAAATGATTAACACTGAGTGTTCTCTCCTACAAGAGGATGGGCATCAAGCTAAGTGACATCCAGGAGAAAATAAACCAAGCCCAGTGTCCGCTTCCTCTTTTCACATGTCTGCATGTCAAGCCGGACGTTTCTGAGCTCATGTTTGCAGGTAAATATGTCGCTTTTCTTTAAGAGCACCTGCAGGTGTTATATGTTAAAATGTCACAACAATATTTTGCATATCCACCGAGTGAGTAGACGATGCGATGACTGTAGCCACATGCAAAATGTGGTACATTTTCATATAATTCCTGTCTGCTGCCGTAAAGAGAATGTGGCAAGATGTGGTTGGCTGTCATCTAATGAAAGCGCTGCAGTCAGTGATGTGGCTTTGGCCTAAATTGTACAGCACTTCCTGATTTCTAATTTATCCGCCACAGATAACCTCAGATAATCAGCACAATAACCTGAAGCCTTCTGGTAGAAAATACAGTAAAAGTGATTTTACACTGATCTCTGAATACAGACAGTCTGCTGGTATCACAAACTTCCTGAAACACTTAAATTCTTCTAAACAAAACTGTGAAAATAAATACTCAGATCATGATTCGCGTTCAGACTTTTCTGATGCTTAGCAAGATGGAAATCTTCCTGTCCGCGTTCACCGAATGCATCACGCTGTCAAACTGTTTATGGAGGGCGTGGGCGGTTGAGTCTTGATCTACAAACCGCTTTTCAGCTATTTTAACAGTAATGACATGTAATGGCGCACACAGTCAGGAGGTCACGAAGCTTGAACAATGACACCCTTCTTCACAACACCCCCAGTGTGAGTGTGTAGGAAACCGGCTACATCCGCGTAGTTTGTCACAGCTGGTTTATTAAAGAAACTGACATATTGTTCCGCGGCACTTCGATATGCATAAGGGCAAGGCCAAACTTGCCACCACTCTAGATTTACGTGTTTTTCTATTGTTAGTTTTCATCACTCGTTCATCAAATCTTTAAAAGTAAGATTGACCGTGAGATAAAACTTGTTTGTTTCTGTTTAATCTGCTTGCCTAAAATCTCCAGTGACAATTTCAGTAGAAAATTCCTGACTGACAGCTGAAGTGAGAAGTGAAGTAAGAGGTGATTGTTGTCTAAGAAGTAGTGTCACTGTCAGAGTATGCGTCCATTTGTATGTCTGTGTTCCCTTCAGCGTCTGTTTATGGGGGGGTGTAAAAGCAGTTACCAATATGTCATAATGACCTGTTACATCAGGTTGGTGTACAAACACGCCACAAAGAGCCTCTCCCGCGTCCATGTGTGGGCCCTGGGGCACAAAATGATTTTTCGTTTTGGCTCGGAAGACTCTAAAAGGCAATAAGAAAACAACACCCATCCAGTAAACGCTGATAGAAGCGTCCTGTTGATGAGCGAGGTCAGAGCAAAATGCCCAGACAGGTTCAAGCTCGGAGGAAGATGATTGTAATCCGGAGAATCGCTCTACAGGACAAGGACCGTGCACGTGCCTGTATGGCCAGGACGTACCCATGTTCGGGCATCTTTGAGTAGAAAAGGCGAACGGTGGCAACATTTCTGTAAAACTTTGGAAATCATCTCTTGCAGTCTCACCAACACGGACCAAAACTCTGACAGGAGTGTTTCCAACATAACGTGAAGTGAGCGATGTAATAAACTGACAGGAAAGGGAAGCTGTGCCCACTGTTGTCACGGCGATTCGAGGATGGCCAGCAGTGAAAAATAAAAACCGCGTGTGTTAACCTTTTCACGACAGTGTGTGGGTGAGCGCGTGCCTTTGACATGTGCCGACATGTGAAGTTCTGTTTATTGTCAAACATGTTTTTTTTCCTGTTGACGTTGGGAAGTGTTACCCCTGAGCGGTGACTTAAAGGCGTCCAGCTCTTAAAGGGCAGCAAACTGTGTAAACAGTGGCAAATTCCCGTTGGCTGTGCTGGCAGCGTGACGCAGGGAGAGCGTTAACTGTTTGGCAGCTGCTTCTCTTAATTGTAAGCAAAGCGTTGTCAAGTATATGTAAGGTTTCTTTCCACGCATGACGTCGTTATCCAACAATGTAGCCTGTGTGAGAGTGCACAATGCAGTGATGCAATGTGGTATTACTATTGTGCGTTCCTTTTTGTGAGCATGACCCTGGGATTTCAACCTGCAGACTGGGTGGAGTTTAGCCCGTATGAAATCGGGATGGCAAAGTACGGCACCTTCATGACCCCTGACCTATTTGGAAGCAAGTTCTTCATGGGAACTGTTGTGAAGAAGTACGCGGAAAACCCTCTTCATTTTCTGATGGGTGAGAAAGACACTGATGCATTCGAAGGGGCAACAGGCACCAGTAGATACAATAGATGCGAGATTCAAACCTGACATGTTGTTTATGTCTCAGGTGTGTGGGGGAGCGCCTTCTCAATTCTGTTCAACAGAGTGCTGGGGATCAAGGACACGGCTGGTGGCAGCACCATGGAGGAGGAGTTAGGTACTCTTTTTCACTTTGTTTGGACTGAACGTTACAGTAATGGATTAAAGTCCAGTCAACTGACACCCAGAAAGTGATCAGATAGTTGTGAAACAAGGCAGATTCAGCTGCCGATAAGAAGGCGTCAATGAAACGGTTTTACTCAGCAGACGGGATTCTTTTTGGTCGCATTGCAGACGTGCACATTTGATGCTCTGGAAGGTTATGTGATAAGAGTGAAAGCTAAGGGCCAAAATAGATATTTGTTTACAGTTAAATGCACATTTAATCCCCTCACATTTGTGGGGATAGGTTAATTGAAAACTTTAAATTGCCCATAGGAGTGACTGTGAGTGCGACTGGTTGTCTGTCTATGTGTGTTAGCCCTGCGACAGACTGGCGACCTGTCCAGGGTGTACCCCGCCTCTCGCCCCAAGACAGCTGGGATAGGCTCCAGCGCCCCCCGCGACCCTGAAAAGGATAAGCGGCTGAGAATGGATGGATGGATGCACATTTAATCATTTTAAATCCAGTATTATAAAAGAAGTAAAAATTGGAGAACTCAAGAAACGATAAGAATCGAAATGGCTATCTTACTTCTTATTAAAAAAACACATCCCTGTAGAAATAAACGACAGATGCAGTATACCTGACAGTACAATCTGAAATTGGTGCTTTTAGTCATGGTTAGCCGGCTACTTTGTATTTGTTTATGTTTTAATTTTTCAGATAATCTCTTTGTTGCGATATAAGCATCTACTGATAAAACAGCTTCCCACTGACACAGGCGTTCAGTCACGTCTGAGAGCCTATTGTGACAGTCATGTGTCACTCTTGATTTTGTTTTGTTTAGAATGATTTTCTCACACCTAGCAGGTATTCTCACAGACTCAAAAAGAACCCACCCTCATTTTTTTCTCACGATTGATTGTGTGACTCTTCGGTGCTTATGTGACGTTAACGCAACAACGGGACGCTATCAGCTTCCTGCGAATATTCTGTCGCCTGGTGAGATGACTCGGTTTTGCTTGAATGCACGTGTTAGGGCGACCTTTTACACTGAGACGCACTCACACAATGTGTTTGTTGTGCCAAAGTGCTAAGAATGTCTCCACCCAACTAAAGAATGCATTAGTAACAGGTGCTCGTTTGTGGCAGGACTTCCTTTGGTTGACTTAAGTTCTGTAAAGTCGTATAATTAAACAAAAGTTTAGATGCACTTTTGGCGTGTATGTTGAATCGCATTAACACGCGCTGTGCTGTGCTGTTGCCTCGTGTCCTACAGAGCAGATCAAACCGCAGCACATCGTTGGAGAAGACACCGCGGACGATGACGAGCCACGCAAAGGTGAACTCGGATACACGGCGCACAGAATATGAACAAATTCCTTTCAATGGGGTAAAAATGAGGTTCAGCACACTTGTTGATGCACTGAAACGTCTGAGCAAAAAGCCGAACTGCCTGAGACGTTGTGAAAGTTTGTGGTAATGGTGCAAATTTCACTGGTCATTGTTAAGCAGCTGCATGGGAACAGCTGCTGAGGTCACATCACGATAAAGTGCTGATCGGCGTGCTTTCACTTCTGCCGCTATCCAACGACCAGAGCGCGCAGTGCTGTTATTTATTTTGGGGGGTTTTCAGGGTCTGACTTTGATGATTAAAGCGACACATTAATGTAAATATTCATGTCTGCCTTTTCTTCCTTCTTGAAGAAATGTTCGCACTACGCCTTGAGTGAATTTTTAGAAACGGTTATAGATAAAGAGGAAGAGGAAGAGATGGAGAGAGGATGGGTGGGTGGATTAGAAGGGTTCGAAAAACCCAACAACAACGTTTGTTTCAAGTGACGCTGAAGACGAAATAAAACCAGATGAGAAAGATGTCGTAATAGTTGTTGTTTTTTTATGTGCCCATATTCCTTTACATATCTCAGCTTATTGAATATTGCTCTGACACATTGGGTTTCATTTTCTTCTGAATGGTGGAAGGAATGCTTGTCATGTAGTTAGCCTGGGTTCTAAATACAAGCAAAGCAAAAGAAAACCAGGTCTGAAATCTCTTTCCCCTCAGAGCCAAGCTCAGGGAGGAGCTTCTGAAAATGGAGTTTTTCCTCCCCACTGTCGCCAGTGGGACAGTGCTGATAGGGGACCGTCTGATTGTTGGTGTTTTCTCTCTAAACCTGTAGGGTCTTTACGTTACAGTGAAAAGCACCCTGATTGGCACTGTATCAATACAAGAACATTTAAAACATTTCCAAATTTAAAGTAAATCAATACCCATAAAAATGTTTCTGTACTTATATAATTATATATAACATAATTTTAGCACATTTGTGCAACAATGTAATCTTAGTTCACAACTTTGTCTTTAGTTTCACAGTCAGGCTTTAGTCCGACTTGAAACGTGACATGTTTTGGGCGTCAGGAAAAGGTTTTCTTACTGGTGCATTTTGTTAAAATGTATCTGTTTTGAATTGCTTTTGCATCATACAGCCTAATCTTATGCGTATTATGCATTAGATTAAGCACCTCTTGCTTAAAATTAATTGCATATTCCACCTGGCGTTACTCTGGTTTTTAGGTGGGACAGAAAACCAGGAGGCAGAGGAGGAGTTTCATCGCACCGCTCAGGCCAGCTGGGTTCAACGTATGTTCACGTCAGTCTTCGGCGACTCGGCTTTGTTCAACACGAGGGAGGGACGTGCTGGAAAGGTACCTGAATATGTTCAGTGCATTATGCGTGCACGAATGCGTGAGTCCAGTCTTCCTGCATTCATATTAACAACAGGCTTGCGTCGCTCGCTGTCCTAATCCCCACTACTCATCGTTTTCCAGGTGCATAACTTCATGCTGGGCCTGAACCTGAACACCAGCATCCCTTTCTCTCCTTTGCTTGAGATAGCACATGCCATGACGCCTGAAGAGGAGGTGGATGCTGTAACAGGCAAGAATAATACACTGATCACAGTTTAATACATGTCTATGTAAATGCAGAGAGGGCTGTTATTAAACAAAACATTAGTGTAGTTTCTCTGCTGGCTCAACAGTACCAACTTCACCCGATCTCCATCCCGACTTTGTTGATTTTTATTCTGTATTTTGGAGAACTGGACAAATATTTGTATCACAGATTACAAATCTATATCACGCTTTTCTTTTTTCTTTTGTTAAAGCAAACATTTTATCACACATCTCTACCTCTAGAAATAAATATAAGGAAAGCTTCACAGTTCACAGCTGAGCGAAGTCATGGCTTACACAATTCCCTTTAAGTTGTTAAATACAAATGATATTTGTATTTGTAAATGTCTGAAAACAAATACTTCCAGGAAAGTACGGAAGCCGAGAACGGCCGTATCCGTTCATAATATTTTTATCTCGTTATCTCGAGATAAACTCATCAGACTGAACTACCGTCTGATGAGTTGATCAGCGATCAACGCTTTTCCGCAATGAATTGACAAATGTTTGTCCCGAGAACAACGTTTTAATCATCTCGTGATAACAGCATTTGTTTTCTTGAGATAACGACATATTTATCCCGTTATCTCAGGATATCCGTGGTCTGGTTTTCTCAAGATGACGGGATGAATAAGTCGTTATCTCACGAAAAAGTATTTCTATGCACGTCCTCTCTCGGCTTCCGTAGTAAAGCTCGGGTGACAAACTAAACAATTTTCTTGGTGAGTCAGGTAGAATAAAATGTATCACTGTTCAGATCCCGATGAGTTTGATCGAATCTACGAGCCTCTGGATGTGAAGAGCAAGAAGATCCACGTGGTGGACAGCGGCCTGACCTACAACCTCCCCTACCCTCTCATCCTCCGCCCGCAGCGCGGCGTCGACCTCATCATCTCCTTTGACTTTTCAGCACGACCGAGTGACTCCAGCCCTCCGTTCAAGGTAAAACTGGACTCTTTGTGCTCGTGAATGCTTCATGTACACAGTCAATCTAACAGCATGTGTCTCTCACAGGAGCTTCTCCTCGCTGAGAAATGGGCTAGAATGAACAAGCTGCCGTTCCCCAAGATCGACCCCAAAGTGTTCGACCGCGAAGGTCTGAAGGAATGCTACGTCTTCAAACCAAAGAACGGTGAAAAGAACTGCCCGACGGTCATCCACTTTGTCCTGGTCAACATCAACTTCAGGAAATTCAAAGCGCCTGGTAAGTATGAGTATATATGGAGGTTTCCAGAGCATGTGTGTGGGGTGGGAGCACACATGAGGCATCTCTTCATCAAAGCTGGCCTGGGGGAAATTGACCATATTCAGTCAGCAGCCAGACGTTAGGCACCTCCTCTGAGTGACCCCAATAGAAACCATCTTCTTGTACTCACTGCGGTTTCCTTCCTCTGTCTGAGTGTGTGTGTATGTGTGTGTGTGTGTGCTTACAGTAAACTATGAATTCCATGATTTTTATGACCCGTTGCAGTGAAACATGGTTCCTGAGGGAGTCGGGTACTAGAAGGAACTCTCTCGCCTCCGTAGGAGGACCATGTGTATAAACAGGTCATATATCAGAAGCCATGGAGACGAGCACTATCACCACATCTCCATTGCGGCTCCTTTACATTAACTAGGTCATCCATTCACATAAACAGAGTCTGTTTATGGATTTGCACTCAAACGGAGCAGAATTACAGTAACGCGTCCGGTATCGGTTAGAAACTTTACAGACACGGTCGGTGTTTGCAGTGTCTTAAATAGTACCATCAATGAAAAGTGCCGCAACTTTGGTTATTGTTGTCGTTAAATTTCAGGCGTTCCCAGGGAGACGGAGAAGGAGAAGGAGCTGGCCGATTTTGACATTTTTGACGATCCTGAGACGCCGTACTCCACCTTCAACTTCCAATACTCCAATGAAGCGTTTATCCAGCTTCATGACCTGATGGAGTTCAACACTCTCAACAACCTGGAGGTCAGTGTGCCGCAGTGTTACATGTTGTGCGTGTCATTGTGGGTGTTTTCGTGAGACTTACAGTAGATTCAGTGATTCATAAACAGGTTGTCTTATGTGCCAACTGGTGTGCTTTCGTTTCCTCAGCTGGTCGTTCTTAGTGTTGTCAGAGGGGAAATTTTCGATCGACTCTACTCATATTTTGGTTGTGCAACATTAAAAATTTCAAATCACAGTCAAGACCGGATGGTACAGGTCTAGACTAATTCTTTAAAGGTGTGTCATTTATGTGAGGTCAGACTGACTTTCACTTCTGACTCACTATGCTGAGTAAGGGTTCAGCCTCCTTGATCGGGTGGTCAGGTGGTGCACGCGGACTTACGCTGCCACTGAAGATATTTTCCGATGCTGGGCTCCAACGTTTTGAGCCCAGTCAGCCACGAGTGCTAATATTTGGAAAATACTGATAAAAGCCACGTCATTTATCGTTAATATCAAACTAATCTGCCCACTGACACTGATTCATCTGAAAGTGCAAGACAAAAATTTCCTTGACTTACTCGTCTTTACGTCGCACACAAGCTGAGCTCTGGGGACGTGTAGTGAGAACGTCACACATACAGGCTTACACAGTTTCCTGTTTGGGGGGGTGAAAGGATTACTGAACATAAATAAATACTGGTAATAAATGTAAGCCTGTGTCATTCACTTTTTTGCAAAAGTCACTAAATCATCACTAACTTTATTTATTAATTGACAAATATGAATTAATTACCAAATGACGATGGTTCCCAAATAATGGGGTTCAACCCAGAGTTAACTACTCTGCTCTTGTCAGGGGAGTGTTCAGAGGGTGGGCATGGGGTGGCACCAGCTCCCTAAAATATGACCCCCCCTCCCCCACTGCTATAGGACTTTTCTGAATTTTAATGTACTTTCACTTCTTTTAAGTATTTCCATGTCATGCAGATTGTACTGTACTGTATTTTGAATGAAATGACTGTATTTTGTACTCCTGACTAGCTCATCAGACATTACTCCCTCAGCTATTTGTTTTTTTTTTTTTTTTTTTACGTGGCTCATTTATT
>VURO01031986.1:3441-15332 GCA_015108175.1 Pelvicachromis taeniatus | reverse complement strand
TTGTGTTCTGACAAATTCTACCTTCTTGATGAAATGACCCTTAAAGGTAACGTCCTGGTAAGTTCTGTGAGGAAGCCCTTGGGCAGCGATAGCTGTTAGCCTCTGTGTCTCATGGATGACACCGTTGGTGAAAGGCAGCTCCGTCCTGTCTTTAAACTGGACGTGACGATCTCCTATTACTCTGCTCAGCTCCTCCCGGACCTTCTCTGGAAGATGAACAAAGCCGAAGGATATAATAAATTTTACTTCAGTGTAACAACATTTTTTTGTTGTTAAGCACTTTGGACATGTACAGGTCCTTACCCTGTATCTTTGGATACTTGGCAATAAGAAAAAGTCCCCATGTGATTGAACGTGATGATGTTTCAGTGCCACCAACAAATAAATTCATTATTGTTATCAAGAGGTTTTCATAGTGGAAATGATTGGCGGCAATACCAGATTTCTGCATATAAAATCAGAGGTTGTTGAACAGCTGACGCTTTTGATTATGACACTGATTCACATTATTGTGTTAAACAGATTTCTTTTCACCACTTGGGTAGAAGCACAACCAGGTTAGCATTGCTCAGACAATATCAGCTTTGTGTAAATTACATTTTTCTTACCTTCAAATGGTCTTGGTGAACCAGAAAGGCATCCACAAAGCCTCTGCACATCTTTGGATTGAGAGTTTCTTTCAAACGACTCACTAATTTTATATGTTGTTCTTTACTGCTCGCAAATGCTTTTTTAAATTCATTTGGGGTAGACAACCATTTGCCAATCCACGGGAACATGTTATAAATCTGTCAAAAACCAAAAGCATCTTTATTAGAATTTGACAGTGCAAGCAGAGTTTTGTTCATGTCATTGGAATCTGTCATTAGAATTTTTTATTGATGGATGGATCAAATAGGAATGAATAAAAATGAATTTGGGCAGGCCGCACTTTTGTGTAATACCAATTGATACCACAAGATGGTAGAGAAAGTCCTTATAACCTTCGTTTAACAATGGAAGTTATTTGGAAAATTTTAGCCTTGGAAAAGGTAAACCGTCTCGAGGAAGTGGTAAAAGAACACCCAAAGTTAAAACAACAATAGCACATATCTGAAAACATATCACTACACACATACAAAGCACTGCCCCTTAGTTATGAAAGTCAGAATCTTTAAACTTTAAATGATACCTGGACAGATGGGGAAAACAAAAGTTTGTTGTTTCTACATGTACGATATACCAAAGATGTAAACTCTGGGTCAGTGTAATCAAATCTGTTGCCATAGATCAAGGAGCAGATAACATTGGCAGTTGCGTTGTTTAATGACTGGTTAACATCAAATGCTTTTCCTGCAGAGGAAATGACAAAGAGTCAAACAATTTGCATGGTAGTCTGAGGAGCTTAGAAACAAAGTGACAAAATAATTTCTCCAAGAACTGTAAAGAGGTCTAGAACTGATGGAACTTTTTAAAAGTTTCCTCAAGACATTTAAAGCCTTTAAAATTTGGAAAAAGTTTCCTTTCCAGGCTTTCAAAAGTAACCTGGAATATATTTTTTGACAAATTGTCAAGTTGTTTTCTCTCCACGGTCCTTAATCAGCTTTTACCTTTGAAGTGTTTAAAAGCTTCCAGAAGGTAATGACTCTCCTGGATGATTTTGTCCTCAGCTTCTTTCTTTCCCATTCCAAAGTCCTTCAGGTTCACCATTGTAAACCGCCTCATCTCTGTCCACGATTCATCATTGGCCCATACAATACCTGATTTGACGAAAACAAATTTCAGTGACATACATACGGCAATATGTATTTGCACATTTTAATGCACAACAGGAAATGTATTTGCCACAATCTTGTTTTTTTTTAATGACTCACCCTGTCCTTGATTTAGCTCATCCATAATTCGCACCGGATCCCTTTATCCAAACACTTTAGCATAGTCAATAAGTGCCTCCTTTACTGTGTTGTAACCTATAAGGACCACCACTTTTTTCGTCCCCAGGTAGATAGTAAAAATTGATCCATATTTCTTGGATAACTAAAAACAAAAAAACATGTTCAGATGCCATTGCTTAAAATACATTACAGTCATCTAATAAGTTGATACAGTAAAATATATAGGAAAAAAAAAATCCTCCTGAGACTTCCTCACCTCCAGTAACTTGACGTGCATTCTCTTCAGGTCCAGCTGCAGCAGATTCCCGATTACGGGAAGAGGTGTGGGTCCAGGAGGTTCCTTTCGATCCTTTTGGGTGCTAAAAATGATAGAAAAAAGGAAATAACCTAGTAGAAGGACTGTCAGAGTTACAAATAAAACAACAGAATAAATGCCCTGGAGAAAAACGTGTAGTATTTCCATGGCATAAGCTCAGTGACTTCTGTTGGTTATTTCTACTGACAGGCACGATGACAGAGTTTTTGGTGAGGACAACTGGAACCTGAAATGTATTTTGGACTTTGGTCTGTTTTAAAAGATAAGAGATCTGGGGAGGAACCAAACATGGATGAAAAAGAAAGGTTAACCCTCCTGTTATGCTGCAGGAGGGTTAATTTACCTTTCAAATTATTTACCATTTGAAAGGTAAATAATGTAAAGAAAAAAAGTTAAATTATATTTTTTAAATACAAAACTTCTTCTAGTTGGTTTAATAAATGTAACCAACATGATAATAGTTTATTTTACATATTTTCAACCTCCATCCTGGGCATGTTTATTTAACATAGATACTGGCTGTGACTCAATTCTTAGGACGCATCCCACGTGGGCCACATTTGTAGGCCTATTACGTCACAGCGACATGACGTAGGCTGTCCCAATTCGTAGACAAATGCAGCCAACAAATGCGGCCTACATTTCCCCGAATTTGTAGGATGGGTCTGGTGCATCCTACGTGGCCCACCATATCCCAGAAGCCAATTCCAGTTTCCACCACTGGCGGCAGCAACGGAGACGGTAAAACCGAGGAGGTGGAAGCAGTAAGGGCGGGAACAGCTGGTGACGCAAATCTGAAGGCTAGACCGTCCCATTTCACAAGCCTCTCACTTCCGGCCTTCTTGGCCTTCGGAGGACCCGGCCGACGTACGCCGCCTCGGCTACGGCCCACGAGGGATGCGTCCTCGGAATTGAGACACAGCCACTGTCCCTATCTGGTATTTTTCTGTTTTTGTCCTATGGTTTCCTGTGTTTCATGTGGGTGAAGCTCTGGTTCCTCACCTGCTTCTCTCACCTGTAATCCATCAGCGACAATCAGCAGAGTGACTCTTAAGACCAGCACTAGCGATGGGAATTGATAATAATTTAGCGATTTCCGATTCCATTATCAGTATCAGTTATCGTTTCCTCATCGATTCTCATTGGCTCTAGTAATGGTAAATTCAATTTTTTTTACTGAATCGAGCGACCCTGAAAAGGATAAGCGGAAGCGAATGGATGGATGGATGGAGTTTGAATGAGTCACTCACCAAAATGAATCGGGTTTTGTGAGTCATTTGATTCACTGAGTCAGTTGCCCAGAGAGGGCAAAAGATGTACATTTCACTCAAAGTTAATTAGTTTCTCTTTTCATGTAAATCCTACTGCTCAGATGAGTGATTGAAATGGCCTTGAAAAGAGTTGGAAAAAATGCATTTATATGGACATACATTAATTTTTGGTGGTCCTCATCTTGTTTTGTTTCTGTAAGTAAAAGAATGAATCAACAGCCAGTCTGTGGGACTCAAGAGACAGACAGGGCTATATTTCATGCCACAATGTCTCAGAAGACTTCATATTTTCTCCAGAGTAATTGATTTGATAATTAAGTGCTGTTAGATGGGAGAAAGACAAGCTGCCAGCTATTCCGTGCAAGTTGGCCCAATTTTATTGGCCATGCATCCGATGCACACCACCGGATGGGCGCTGGTGGTTTGCATCCTGCCCGGAGTGTCAGTTGGTTAACCAGCCAGTTATTCCAAAAGCGCCTTTGCGCCCATTACCATTGATTGGGGGCCAATTTGAGCACATTGGCATTGACCTCATTTCACCAGAATGCACGTGGATAACGCTTTGTATTAGTTCTGGTGGATTATGCAACACGATATCCCGAAGCAGTGCTGCTGAACACCATTTCCACAAAGAGCACAGATGCTGTTTCAGGTCATCTCCAGAGTCTGTATCCCGAAAGAGACACTGACTGACCACGGCACGTTATTCATGTCTCACACACTACAAGAGCTGTACGGATTACTGGATATTAAATCTATTGGGACTAGCGTCTACCACCCTCAGACAAACTGAATCCATGATTTGCAAGTTCGTTCACGAATCTCTGGTTAGACCCTCTGGTGTTTGCAGTGCGGGAAGGGTCCCAGCTCTCCACGGGGTCTTCTCCCTTTGGGTTACTGTTTGGCAGGAAGCCACAGGGGGGCGTTGGACCTAATTAAAGAAAACTGGGAGGAAGCTCCAAGCCCCGCTAAAAATCAGATTCTGGATCTTAGAGCAAAACTACACACTTTGGGGTCATTGTCATGGGAAAATTTGCTCCAGGACCAGGAACATCAGCAGCGCCTGTACAACAGAGGGGCTGGACTCGGGCAATTTTCACAGGGAGACAAAGTGCTTGTATTACTTCCTTCTTCAAGCTCAAAGTTACGCGCCAATTGGCAAGGATCTTTCGATTTCACACGGCAAGTGTGGGACATAAACTCTGAGGTGGTGCAGTCGGACAGGGGAGGAGCTGCACAAATATATCACCTCAACATCCTTGAAGCATAGAGGAAGGCTGAACCCACTTTTCTGGTGAGCCTGGTTAAGGAGAAAGATGAGTTGGGGCACCATTCCCCCCTCCCTTCATTGTGACAACCATCTCACACCATCTCAAGATTTTTGAACAATGGGTCTCTCTCAGTTCAAATAACACATTTTGGATATTTTGTTTGAAAGTCATGGGGATAACAGATGTTCTTAATGAGTTGACAATCTATGTCTTCTTAGTAGGGGTTTTGACAGTGCTCTTGCTCATCCTCTTCATCTCCTCTTCAATCTTCAGTTCCCAAAGAAATGGAAAGGATCCTCCAGGACTGAGGGCTCTCTCTTCATCACAACAGACCGATGCAGCGTCCGCATTACTGCAGCCGCAGCACCGATCCGTCTGTCGATCTCCCGCTCCCTTCTCCCGTCACTCGTGAACAAGACCCCGAGATACTTAAACTCCTCCACTTGGGTGGAGGTGGTTCGGGCATCTGATAAGGATGCCTCCTGGACGCCTCCTGGGTGAGGTGTTCCGGGCATGTCCCACCGGGAGGAGGCCCCGGGGCAGACCCAGGACACGCTGGAGAGATTATATCTCTGGGCTGGCCTGGGAACGCCTTGGTGTTCCCCCGGATGAGCTGGAGGAGGTGGCTGGGGAGAGGGAGGTCTGGGCTTCTCTGCTTGGGCTGCTGCCCCCGCGACCCGGCCCCGGATAAGCGGAGGAAGGAGGATGGATAGATGGATGGATGGATGGATGGATGATGGATGGATGGATGGATGGATGGATGATGGATGGATGGATGGATGGACTGTTGGCACATTTGAACAATATTTCATTTATTTAAGGCGTTGTGATTTTGGCAGCATTGGGCCTCCATACGCACACTCGGCGTTACATTTGTGCGTCGTGTTGATGTTCGGTGACGCCTGTGGGCGTCCTGATGAGCTGCAGGGGAGGTCACCTGGTCCTTCAGAGCCCATCAAAGCCTCCCCTTTAAAGCAGCGGGATTACAAACCTCTGTCACACACAGCTGGATGAACAGGGGCTCAGGTGTGTGTGTGCGCCTGTCATGTGTTTGCGACACTATCGGGACACACGAAGTCGGACATTAGCTCGTGGCACGGTCTCTCGCTCCAGATTCATGGGTTTGAAAGGATGTCGGCTGAAATAGTCAAAACGAAGCTGCTTCACAATGAGAGGCGAGCGGCAGATGGAGAAGACGAACATCATGCTTTTGTTCCTGTTGTATTCGGATGACGCACATCAATCAGCTGCTCCTTGTCTGTGTAAGATCCAAGCATCTCTTTACTTTTAGTGCCACACACACACACTTTTATTCTTCTTAAGAACAGGCTGGTGAAACTTTGCAGTTTGGGCTGAAGAGAACACAGAAGGAAGAATGTTTCTGAAGAGGAGACGTGGTGATTATTTTTAGATTTTCTCACCTGACAAAGCTGCTGAAAACTGGATTCACGTCTCGTGTTTTTCTATAAGTGCCAGGCGTAAACCATATTAGCTGCTTTCTAAAAGTTGAGTGCAGCTCCAGAGTGGTCATAATTAGTTTATCGGGTAGAGCTACGAGCTCCTCTGTAATGTAATCTTCAGTAGTGATGCAGAGGATGGAGCGAACTGATGTCATGGCGATGTAGCCGTTCTTTAAACATCGTGGAAATCAAGCCATTTGCAGACTAAAAGCCTCTGCCATGTTACGTTTGGATGCAGAGTCTCATTAAGTTTTAATACGGTTCGGGTCAGGCTTGAAAGGAAGTCTCACACAGTGCTGTCCAATGATTGTCGATGCGTTTTAGAAACCGCAGCTTGTTATCAGATCGATCGCTTCTTCCCACCGTCTGAAATGAACGATGTGAGAAACATCCGACTTTTTACCAACAGAGAGGATCGTGGGTCTGACAAAAAGAGACGCTTCTCCTCATTTCCACATCTGTGCTCCACCACAAGCAGCTTTGCATGAGCCACAGTTCAAAATAAGCTCCTTATTTGGTCCATTACGTTTGTGAAACAAGCTCCTTTGGCCCATCCCGTTTATACCAACTGTCATCTGATTGGCTGTTCCACAGCAGGTGGGTGGGGCATCTGTGTCTGATGTAGGGATAGCAGCTCTCTATGACATCACACAGATCCAGGAGTAAAAAAAAGCGAAACAGCATGTTTATGTATGTTTCATACACTGACCTCATTATTTGAAACTCTTAAACTTTTACCATTGTAACAATATAAATATGACAGCAAGTAAGAAAAACAAAGAAGCCATATTTTAAATGTTTTCGTACGCTATCAGAAAAAAATCAACTTTAGCTCAGAAAAATACAAATTCAGAGGAGCTAGCACAGCGCCTTGACCTAGTACGGCGCATTGACCTAGCACGGCACCTTGACCTAGCACGGCCTTGACCTAGCACGGCCTTGACCTAGCACGGCACCTTGACCTAGCACGGCACCTTGACCTAGCACGGCCTTGACCTAGCACGGCACCTTGACCTAGCACGGCACCTTGACCTAGCACGGCACCTTGACCTAGCACGGCCTTGACCTAGCACGGCCTTGACCTAGCACGGCACCTTCACCTAGCACGGCCTTGACCTAGCACTGCCTTGACCTAGCACGGCACCTTCACCTAGCACTGCCTTGACCTAGCATGGCACCTTCACCTAGCACGGCCTTGACCTAGCACGGCACCTTGACCTAGCACGGCCTTGACCTAGCACGGCCTTGACCTAGCACGGCCCTTCACCTAGCACGGCCTTGACCTAGCACTGCCTTGACCTAGCACGGCGCCTTGACCTAGCACGGCACCTTGACCTAGCACGGCACCTTGACCTAGCACGGCCTTGACCTAGCACGGCGCCTTGAGGCACACGTCTTCTTTGAGTGTAGCAGTTTTTCTTTGAACACCATCCGGTCAGTACCATTCAGTGTGGAACAATTACTGGACAAACGTTACTCACAGTTTGCCTTTTTCTAAGCTGGTTATGTGAAACCAAACCACTTGTCTGAACTAACATTGAACATTTTAAATAAATATGAACATAAATAAATATATCAATCTTAAAATCAGTAAAAAATAAATAAATAAATAATACAAAATACATGTGAGATATCACGCAGGCTTCCTTTCAAAACAAAGAAATACTACATCAAAGCTGAGGCCTTTTTTTTTAATAATTATTTTGTCACCAGATCTTTTTTCTGTGAGCTAAAGTCAGTTTTTGGATGGATTTATTCGCATAAAAACATAAAATTTTTATTTTAAAATGTCTTTTTGTTGTGGGGGGGGGGGGCTTTGTTTAGAAACTGCTGATAGTCTCTTCTTTTCCTCCTCCTCTGACAGAATCCATGCCTGGCCTTCTGTCTTCATCCTGTCCAGCTCCAGATGTGGAAACTCTCCATCCTTAACTAACCCACCGGGCCACAACCAACCCGTCCTGTCAACACACGTTGTGTAACCTTCCTACTTTCCTGCAGCTCAGACGTGCGTTCGCTTTTGGGGCGGATGTGTTGATGCGTGCACGTGCAGCACTGTTGTGAGTGACTGAGTGTGGGTTAAAGAGCAGCTGGCTGATGGAGATAAGTGCTCAGTAAAGCTCACTTCCAATGCTTTGTGGGCTTTTTTGACTTTGCTTTGGGTTAGGTATACTTTTCTTTTTATGCTCAATATTGATTTTAGTATTGAGTTATTTTCATATGCATGAACTGATGGCTTTACATGTAGAAACATGTTCGCATGTGATCAGTTTCACGAGACCAGCAGTAATTAAAATGTGACGGACAGCGAGGTTCAGTCTATATCAGTGTGTTTCTCGTGCTTTACATCAATAAATGCCAGTAACCAGATCCCTGTGGAGGCGAGAAAGTGAGTCGTGATATCTGAAAGGATGCAGGAGGAGCAGAGGGAGCCGGATGATGGATTTCACCTGAGTGCTCGACTTCAAAAACCCCTCAAATCACACACCTGCATGCAGCGTGATGCTGGGAGGCTGAGCTGTCTGTGAGTGCATGTACAAAAGCACGACTGATGGACGACATCAGGAAAAGGGGGTCAGCGATCGCCCCCTTCTCTCTCTCTGTGGGCAGAATCTACACATGTGTGTGTCGTAGGGCTAAATGTGTTTGTGGGAAAAAAGGTACAAAGGTTCATAAACGCACAGTTTCTTTACATGGTAGACACCTCCCCGGAGTTAAAGTCATCATTTCTGCAACAACTGCACCAAGAACATGTGTTGAGGTTTCAGCAGAGAACAGGCCATCGCTTACAAAGCAAACGCACGTGTCCTTGTTGGATTTGATTGACGACTTCTCTGGTTAGAAAACGACTTGGACACAACATTCAGTCCACCCACGCAGACTGCTGCTACCCAACGCCTGTCGCGTTTATGCCACCAACATTTATCTTTGTGTCTCATTATGTGTCAAAGACAAGACGCGGCTCATCGTTTCCTGAGCGTTTGCTTTTTGTTCCGAGTCCTTAAAAGAACCACCTGAAACAATTCCACGTACTAAAAACTCCAAGAAGGACAGAAAAGTTATGTCTCGAGCACAACTTTGATCTTTGTGCCAGTTTTCAATCAACGCTGGACTTTGACTGAAGACCCAACATGTCTTTTGACCCAACAGTTTTCCAGGATAAACTAACGGGAACCTTGCGCCTTAAAACCCAACAAAAGGATCAAGTCCAGATTTAAACCTGGTTTCCGCACAAATAAAAAAAGACCTCCCCGGAGACTAGCTTCAGCTTCAGCTTCAGAGAGCGCAGCAGGCAGATCCGCTCATCACTGGCACTGATCGAATGATTTGCCAGTTAATCGATCGTTTCATTGTTAAGTTGTCCTCGCTGACTCCAGCTTCTCCAGCGCGCTGGTTTGTAGCCTCGGTCTGACTGTCGATATAAAACTGGGCGACATCACATTTCTCAGATGATCAGTCGAGAACATCATCGGTATGTTAATAAATAATGAAAAGCTCCACTCTGTGAACACAGGCACACATCGTTCCTGACTTTTAAGATACACAACAGATGCTGCGTCTGTACGCGTGAGTGTGTTTGCACTCAGTACTTTAAAGTCTCATCTCCTGTAATATTTTGAGCAGCTGGGCTTTTGGCTCCACGGTGCAACAACAAACAGTCGGACGCACACAGAGAACAGACAACACCTCAACAGAAACCCGCGAGGCGGGGTCACCACTCACCTTCAAGTGCCAGGAGGACCAGAGGCAGCAGCAGCAGCAGCTCCTTCACCACAGACATCCTGGCAGAGGACAGAGGGGTGGTGGCGTCTCTCAGTGTCGGCACACACACACACACACTCGAGAATGCACACACATACACAGACAGGACAGATCTGGAAACCCTCAGAGCGTAAACATGCCAAAGACGTCCCAACTATGACTAAAAGTCACCTCCCGTTTGTCTGAGGGGTGGGTGGTGTGGGTGGGTGGGTCCTGTTCTTGCTCAGCAGCAGTGTGTCTGTGCGCCTCTCAGCGTTTGAGCATCTAGAGTTACCAGAGGGAAGAATCACACCAGGTTTCAGGTTTCGGCCTCTTTGTTCAACTATTTATTTTCCGTGGCACACCCTCGGGTCTCCTTATTGACACTGTGTGCGCCAGACAATGCAGGAGCTAATGGAAGCACAGCTGGTGGTGGTGGGTGGGGGGTGGAATGGGAGACGTGAAGTTTGTGAGAGCTGGCGATGACTGCGCAGATGTTGTGTCAATGAATACAGAAGAAACAGCGAGCGGGCTTTCTCCTCATGTACCAGCTGAGTTTCAAAGTGCAGCTCGGCTGAGCCACAGCGGAGCAGCGGGACGCGCGCGCCTCTCTTCGGCTGTGGAGCAATCAGTATCGCCTCTCAGAGTTACTCCTGTCTGCAGAACAGGCTTGCGTTTTCCCTCTTATGAAATCGCCCGCTGTGCGCGCACATATGCGCGGTTTGGCTGCTGTCTGCGCATGAGCTGTACAGGTGGCACGCACCGGGCGGTGATCCCGCGTGTCACTGGGAAAAGTGCGCGATTCCAGCCGTCTTTAAACTCACCGCGTCAGTCTGCCGGACCCAGACCCTCAGCGCCCCCCCTCTGAATCAAACGCAGTCCTGTTTACCTGGAGAAATCCTCCCCTGGAGGAGAACTCCTGCGCTGCGTCCTCACTGAGCTCCACGAAGCGCCTCCTTCGACTGACAGGTTAGAAATGGTCTCTAACGCACATCGGAGAGATTTCAGGATCACACAGGAGGGGGGGGCAGAGCGTCACATTCCTGAGTGAGGACACACAAACACACACACACAGCTCAACAAATGACATGATGTGTCAGCACAAGGATGTCCCGCTAATCAGTCTTTGGGATGGGTGAAGGCTGGGGGGGAGGTGCATGAAAGGAGGAGGAGGGGTGGTGCACCGCAGCAGCAACGGGATGGAGAGCGAAGGAGGAGGGAGAGGCATAGAGCCGTTGTTATGGCAACAGTGGTTTTTATGCGATGGTTTCTTCCCACACGTGCTGGCAAACCGGAGAGTCCGGCCTGAGTAACGGAGCGGTGTCACGTGGTTCCTGGGCTTAGCCTGAGCCGTTCACAGGGTGGGAGGTACGAAACGTCTCCGTCACACTAAAACATTTAGGCCTAACATACTAAATGACGTCACGGCATTTGATTCGATGTAAATTTGTTTCAGAACTAAAGTGTAAAACGTTCATTTTAATGGTGTACGTTCAGATCACAGCAGCACCAGGGTCAGGGCGGAAAAGTCAATCAGAGGCATGTTTTCTAGTACAGCTGACTGTGTGCAGCAGTCTTATCTTAATGACCTTGTAGTACCATATCACCCCATTAGAGCACTTGGCTCTCACACTGCTGGCTTACTTGTTGTTCCTAGAGTATTTACAAGTAGAATGGGAGGCAGAGCCTTCAGCTTCTATGGAACCAGCTCCCAGTTTGGATTCAGGAGACAGACACTATCTCTACTTTTAAGATCAGGCTTCAAACTTTCCTTTTTGCTAAAGCATATAGTTAGGGCTGGATCAGGTGACCCTGAATCCTCCCTTAGTGATGCTGTGATAGGTTCAGACTGCTGGGGTCACCTTTCTCAGAGGAGTGTCACAGTCGGAAAACTAGTTCTCTGGGAGATGGACTCATGAGCAGACACAGCAGGTACACTTAATGGTTTTATTTCACGGGGG
>VURO01031980.1:0-12507 GCA_015108175.1 Pelvicachromis taeniatus | reverse complement strand
TCATCTATTCAATTCAATTCAATTCAATTTTATTTATATAGCGCCAAATCACAACATCAGTCGCCTCAAGGCGCTTTACATTGTAAGGTAGGCCCTACAATAATACATACAAAGATGACTGTTGTGATTTGGTGCTATATAAATAACACAGAATTGAATTCAACTGACATAACAGGGCACATATCAGGCACTCTGAAAATTGGTCATAGGTGAAAAAGATAGTGTACTGGTTTTCAGTCCCAAGGAATCAGTCCATTTACCAAAGCTCTATAGCAGGGGTCACCAACATGGTGCCCGCGGGCCATATGACCATATGAGTCACCCGCAGGCCTGTTCTAAAAACAGCTCACTATAACAACTTACCAGTAAGCTGCATCTATTTTTATTTTTTGTTGCTATTTAAAAAAAAAAAAAAAATCACAGTTGCATTGGTGTCAATTTGTTAGAGATAATATATAAAAACATATTTATTTTTAAATATTAGCTCAGCGCTAGCTGGTCTCCACGGAAACGGTTGCCATAATCAGTGTCTTTGCATAGATGAATATCATCAATTATTAATGATAACAACTTTAAACATAATTAAAGTTAAATTGAGGAAATGTGTTATTTCAGAAGTGTGTGTCAAACTGGTAGCCCTTCACATTAATCAGTACCCAAGAAGTAGCTCTCACTTTCACACAGGTTGGTGACCCCTGCTCTATAGACAGCAAGCCATATTTTAAACATACATTCATAAAGCTGAAATGCTAAGGACCATGCAAACGCAGAGAGAACATACAACCCCTGGTTGGTTCAAAACCACACGGGGGTTTGAACCTTTTGAACATTGCCTGCTGCTTCAGTCAGCTGGGGACTGGACCTCCACCCCGTGGACCTCATGGCAGCCATGGTCCCTTTACCTGTCCTATAAGTCTCACCAGTTCAATGATGCCCGCTGAGTCTGGACCTATCTAATCAGTCAGTGGTTTTGATTTCACAGGCCAGCCAACCAAGAGCAGGGATGCACAGTTGGACCTGTGACGCAACACAAGTTGGTTTTCACAGACACATCCCCCATTGCCTGGGGGACTGTCCAAAAGGGCTGTGGAGATTGGCCATTGGGGAGACCAAGCAGATAAATGTTTGAGCTGAGAGCTGTCCTTTTTGGCTCTGGCAGTTCTGATATTGAGAGGCTATTATGTTACTGGAAGGGCAGATAGCATGGTCACCGCTGCCTTTTTCAATAGGCAGGGGGGACTACGCTCACCTGTCCTCTGCAAGCTGGCAACTAAGTTGTGGAAGGGCTCCCTTTCTCTTCAGTTCTCTCAGAGAAGTAGATGTCCTATGCCACAGAACTTGGCAGGAGACATCATGTCAAGAACAAGCCCTATTCTAGGAGAAGGCGACTCTATTCTTAGGTGATTGAGCAGATCTGGCATCTGGTTGGAAGAGCAGAGGTCAGCCTTGCAGAACAACAGTCCACCTTTGGGTTCGGTTGCCATAGTGCACCCATGGCCCCAGACTCCCCTGTACAGTTTCCCTGCATCCAGTATCCTCCAGCCAGTTCTCCACCGGGTCCAGAAACCCTGGACATTTATTACGAGAAGTCCCCAAGCTTCTGTTGGTGTTTGATACCTTCTGTGCACAATGTTTACTCCCACCTACATGTAACCCACTGATTTTCAGGGGTGGAAGCAAGAGTTTCAGATCAGAAGCCTCAAAATCTGCTGATAGCTTTTTCCAAACACTGAAAAATCCATTGCCCACCTGTGGTGTCAACGTTCTCCGGGCTTAGTGGCGCAGCAAACAGAGGTGAATGACAAACCGTTGACTGTAATCTTATTAGAAGAAAGGCACTAAACACTAAAGCTGAACAAAAGCCTTTAAGCCTTGTGTAAATAAATAACCTCCTGCTGTAGTTCCAGAGGAATACATAAAAAAGAAGCTGAAGCTTACACGTTGGCTTGTGAGCATGCAGATTTCTCAGCAGCTTGTTCTAACTGTGGTTTCAGTAGAAATTGTCTTTATCTGTTCTTTCCCTTAACAGCAGAGGAGACACATTTGACCAAGAAAAACAGACACCAAAAGTTATGTAGCTGTTAAATTTAGATTTCATTAAGGCAAACACCAGATGGAGAGGGCAGCATGAGGATCACAAGATCAAGAGAAAGCACAACGTGTTTTGAAATGTAAACACAACTGAAAGTCAGATTGCAGATAACAAGATAAACACAATGCATGCATGTACAATATGGTAACACGTTGTAGCATTAGGCTGTAAAGTGGGTGGCTGAACCATATTAATGAGAAACCACCTAGATTTACAGCAACTGTTACTGCAGCTCCAATTAGCCTTACAAGAAATGAGGTGAACAGCAAATAGCTGGTCAAAATGTTTCTTTGTCAGCACAGCCCATTGACATTCCTGTTGTCAAAGTAACACATCAAGAGGAAACTGATGCATGTAAGTAAGCATAACACTCTGTTCCCTTGGTAACGGTTGGTGTGGAGGCAGCTGTAGACAATTCTCAATAATGACCACGTTACAACTCTGTTTGAACTGCTTCTGAGTGGGCTATTTTTGCCTACACTGAATAGCTCTGGCTCAATAACTGTAAACTAATGTCACACAAGCATATTTGGAATTTTACCCAGTGTTTATATATGTGTAATAGTACTTCTACTACAAACATGTGAAATATCCAAATAAGATTTCAAAGGTCAAAAATAAACTCAGACGTTAGATTTTGCAGTTTTGTATGCGTTGTAAAACTCTGCAATATAAAAGCATGATGACAACATGAAACTACACTTTTAACAACCACAATTTTGTTGCCACACAATTTCGTTGTACAGGTTTGTTGTACAAGACAATAAAGGGCTATTCTATTCTATTCTATTCTATAAAAAAAATGGTAAATGGCCTGCATTTGTATAGCGCTTTCTTAGTCCGTAAGGACCCCAAAGTGCTTCACACTACATTCAGTCATTCACCCATTCACACGCACATTCACACACTGGTGATGGCAAGCTACATTGTAGCCACCGCTGCCCTGGGGCGCACTGACAGAGGCGAGGCTGCCGGACACTGGCGCCACCGGGCCCTCTGACCATCACCAGTAGGCAAACATGGGGTTAGTATCTTGCCCAAGGATACTTGGCATGTAGACTGGAGGAGCCTGGGATCGAACCCGACCTTCCGGTGCGGAGGTGACCCGCTCTACCACCTGAGCTCCTATGCTAGGATGCTCACTTCTCCCGGGGATGCTGTGACACCAGAACAACCAAAGTAAAAATCCTGGTAATGGATCTAGTTCACTGTTAAATTTATTTTTAATAGTTCACTTAAAAAAAAAAGGCAATAAATACATTGATCTAAAATAGTTTTTATACCACACCTAAGTGTGTATTTTTATATCTTTGTATGCATTTAAAAGTATATTTTAGTCAAATATTGGAGGATTGGTGTTAACGATAAGCCTTTCCTGCCTCCTTGACATAGTTTAACCTTATATGAGCTTATATCAGAATGCTACTGCTGTTTCTGGTCCACCGGAGTGAACTTAGTTGGTGCTCTTCTAACTGTTAGAGGGCTCTGGGCTCCTAAGACTTCTTGTCAGTCAGTACATAAAGTTGCATACCTGTTATCGACACTGATACAGGTATGGTTTGAGGCACGTTGAAATGGGACGGGTAGCTGATGCGACACCACTGTAAATTAGGCTCCTATGTTTTCTGTGGCGTGGCTGTGATGGAGAGCGAGTGTGATAAAGACCAATTAGAAGGCTTATTAATATTAAAAATTAAGGGCAATTAATATTGTCCTTTAATTTTGTATTCAATACTGGCATATATCTTAGTGTGTCCTGTAATCTGTGGTCTAAAAGTGTGTTAGATGATCAAAACTGTTGATATAATGAAAGAAAATAACAGTCAGTCATCTCTGGGCAAAATTCAGGGTTGTTTTTCAGAACAAATACAGATAGATAATCCTTCCACCTCTGAGGAGTGTGCTGTACCCTCAGCAGACCATGATCTGCCTTTGAGTTGTGACAGGACACCACCATTTTCACCTAGTTGGATCTTCATAATGTTTACCATTTGGTAAGAATAAGGGAGGGGAACCAATGGAAGACGGTCTTCAACATTCATTTGGGACATTTGGAGCATTTCGTGATGCTGTTTGGTTTAATTAATACTCCAGCTGTCTTCCAGAGTCTCGTGACTGAAATGCAAAAGATCCTTTGATCTAAGAGATCTAGAGGGCACATAAGGCTGCAAGAGGTCAGACAAATACCCGGCAGCCTGACCATTCAGGGCTTTGTAAGTCAACGATAAAATTTTAAAATCAATTCTGAAGTGAACATTGAGCCAGTGGAGAGAGGCGAGCACCGGGGAAAGATGTTCACGTCTTTTAGTTTGTGTCAGAAGATGAGCTGCAGCATTTTGGACCAACTGCAGTCTTGCAAGGCAGGTATGACTAGCTCCAACGTATACGGAGCTACAGTAGTCCAGCTGGGATGTAATAAAAGCATCGATCGCCCAGTTTTTAAAAGATCAAAATGATTTCACCTTAGATAAAAGCCTCAGTTTGAAAAAAGACCCCACAACAAATAGGCTCAGATGCATTACAAAGAAACAAAAATCTTTTTTCAAATTAGCATGCACATCACAAAACACCACACCACAGCCAAAAGCTGGGATAGATGAAAGTTTACAAACTGGGTCCAGTTTAGCCCAGTCTGGCCTTCCAGGCAGGGTTTCCAGACTTCTTCAGAGTCTATGCTGAGCTTTTCCATTTGTATTATGGACATCATGTCTGTTACCCACAACTAAAAGGAAAGAGGAGTGGGGACTTCCATTCCCTCAGGATTAGTCTCTTAGCAACAATCAGACTAATCCCAACAGCCTCCAGTCGGAGAGCAACCAAACATTACAAGTTCAGGTTCAGGCTGTAGAGGCTTCATATACACCTTGGAATACCAGTCAAATATTTTAGACCAAAAGGCACGAAACAATGTACCTTCTGACGATCTACACCTGTCACACATTGGGGAGAACAATTCAAATTTGATTGTAGCTTGGCACGATACCAGCTGAAACGTTTGAAAAGTCTTGAATAAAAACCTTGTGATATTTCTGAGGTCTGTAAACAGCTGCAACGAGTGTCGGGCGGGGATGCTGCGATGCAAACGTCAGAAGTTCAGTTAAGAGTTGTTTTCATGCAGCCGCCACTCCACCATCACACCCAGTCATCCTCGTTACATTAAGATATTCACAGTGTGAAGGTTAAAGGTATGGAGCGGGTTAGCAAAAAGGTACAGCAGTAAGTGTTTACAGCAATTTGCAACACATGGTGGAACCTACAATACAGAGTCAATAATGATTTGCTATGTGGTCCCCAATTATGTACAAAGGAGGTATTAATGCTTTCATGCACCAGTGGCAGAAGTTTCATTTGCAGCTACATGATTTTTAAGCCCATAAAATTTAATGCTGGTAATACAGTGGAATTAAAGGAACAGCTCGCACAATTACATGGATGGAGTCTGTTTGTACAAGGTATCAGTGTGCACAGAGCATCCATTCAACCAGAAGCCCATTCGGAGTCGACATGGGATTTATTTGTTTACAGTAGGGTTAAATAGTGTGGTTCCTACATTTGACTTATTTATACCTAATTTAAAAATGTCATGGTAAGCTGTGTGGTAGGCTAGTGTAGGACCCAAGCGCAGGACTCTCAGACAGAAAACGGACACGTGACATGACAAGAACCCACAGCAAACTCGGAGAACGCAACAGAAACCAGGCTGAAACAGGCTTCTGATTAAATCCTCCAAACTCTGTCATGTCACTCCTCTGTTAAAGCAGCTGCATTGGCTCCCCGTGGAGTTTAGGATTCAGTTTAAGATCCTTGTGTTAACGTGGTGAGCCCTGCATGGACAGACTCCAGCCTATATTAGGGACTACCTTCAACCTTACACTCCATCCAGGTCCCTGAGGTCCTCTGACCAAGGCCTGCTTTCTGTCCCCAAAACCAGACTCAAGACCAGAGGAGACAGAGCCTTCTCCTCTGTAGCCCCTAAACTCTGGAACTGTCTTCCTCTGCCACTGAGGAGTGTTGACTCAGTGGTCTCTTTCAAAAAACAACTGAAAACTCACCTTTGTGAGTTGCCTATGCAACTTGCTAATGATCCAGTCTTCTTTCTTTTCCCACTGAATCTGTAAATTGTATGTATCTTTTTTGTTGTTGTACAGTTTTATATTCTCATGTAAAGTGCTTTGTGGTCCCTACCTTGAAAGGCGCTATAAAAATAAAGTTTTACTTACTTACTTACTTACATGAATCCACAGGCAGGATAATGAGAGGCTGGAAACACAGCCGGCACGAATCTGACATAATGAGATGGAGGGGAAGCAAAACTGAATACACTAAACGCAGGACAAAGACTATCAAAATAAAACAGGAAACAAGAGACAGGACACATGAATGGACATGTGACAATGACACAGTGACGGGGGGGTGAAAACACAGAAACTCAAAGAGAACACCGAAGTACAAGAAAACTGAACATAAACCGCTCAAAGAGAATAACTCAACGTAGCACATTATTACACCTGAAACAGAACAGTCCAAAACATCAACCCATGACCAAAACGGCAGAAACAAATGAAAAGAAAATTGGCGTATGAGTTATAAATACAATCCAGGTCTTTGCTCTAAGGAGTGTTACAATCTCCCTATTTACTGCCTGCTTTAGGTAAGACTGATAAGACTGCAGAGCGCTGCTTGTTTTCCCTTTCCTCGTCCGTCCCTTGAGAAGCTAAATGCAGGGAAATGAGCAGCCAGAGCCGTATTTGATGTTCTGAGATTTGGGGAACAAATGGGAGCACTTTATCCCTGATGCACTCAGAGATTAACATGGCAAACTTTGATGTATTAATGAAACATGTCTAAGTAGACAAATCCTAGTGGAAACATACATGCAAAACAATTTAACTTGTGTAACGTCAGAAACAATTGGTGCTGCTTTCATATTATCGAAACTAGAGCAAGTATTCACCACACTTCACTTCTTCTACCTCTGGTCACGTTACTATCTTATTCTAAAATGAATTAAATTCATTTTTTACATCTAAATTTCCACACACGACACGCCATAATCACAAAGTAAAACAAAAGTTTGCTTGAAATTCTTGGAAATGTGTTAAAATTAAAAGCGAAATATAACATGTACGTAAGTATTCACAGCCTTTTCCATGACACTCAAAGCTGAGCTCAGGTGCATTTCCTGTTTCCCCTCAACATCTGTCAGATGTTTCTACGTCTTGATTGCAATCCACCTGTGGTACATTCAGTCGATTGGACACATCTGTCTATATAAGGTCACATTGTTAATGATGCATGTGAGAGCACAAGCCGCACCATGAAGTTTAAGGAATTGCCTGCAGACCTCTGAGAGAGGTCGTATTGAGGCATAGATCTGGGGAAGGTTACAGAAAAAAATGAACCAATCTGAACGATATGAGCAGTAGATTATGGATTAAATTCATTGTTCATCTCTAAATTGTACACACAAGAGTCCAAAATCAAAAAGTGTATTGTTTGAATCCATCAGGTGAATCCAACAAAATCATGAAAGAACTGGGAGCAACTGTCCAGCTCCTCCCAAACCACACCACTGGCATGCTTTTGGAGCCACGGGCATCATGGGCCTCCAGTGGGCGAAGCATCTTCTTAATGCCGTGAGAGTTACAATAACAGATATCAGTGATCCATGTGTCAAAATGATCAAAGAGAACTGCAAACCAATATCCAAGTGGACGGAGGCGTGCGAGTCCTGGGAGTCCTTTGTCCTCACCTGTCCTCGTGCACCAACACCAGTGCCACTCAGACGAGCATGGAGGAAACAGTGAGCGCAAAGAAAAGGCTTCACTTCTTCACACCTGAAGTCAAACTTTATTTCTTTGCTTCTTTATGCCTAAACATACTTTTCAGTCAGGTTCACCGTCAAAACGTGGATTTATTGAATAAACTTTAACATACATAAACAAACATAAACCAAGGAAAGATATTTTTCTATTTGTACACAAATTCAAGTGTTACAGATGTGCCATTTTATCTCCATTTATTTCTCCTGAAAATCAATATTGTAAACATTTTTGCTTTTCTCTCTTTATTACATTTTTGTTTCCCTTGTTTTTTAAAAGCATCATAAAAACAACAACAAAATACGTATACATCAGTATTCACCCCTGTTTCTTTGATTGGAGTCCATCTTTGGTAAATTCTACCAAATGATGTGGTGAAAAGCATACATCTGTCTATATAAGATGTATGCTTATATAGACAGATATAACATGCAGTGTCAGCATGCTCTAACATGCTGACACTGCATGTTAGAGCATAAACCAAGCCCAAGGAATTGTCTGTAGACCTCTGAGACTGGATTGTACACAAACATTTCTGCACCTTGAACTTACTGAAGTTCATTATCATCTCTTTGATCTTCTTGATTTTCAGAATCAGATTTTCATCACTTAAGCACCTGTTATTTCTAACGTCCCTTTCCCATACTTGATGTGATTTGAAGCAGATGTGGATGTTCAGATGTGTTGGCGAGGAAGTCTAGCAGCCAGTTAGAAATGGGGATGCTTATACCCAGGAGATTCAGATTTCTCACCAGCTACTGTGGGATAATTGTGCTGAATACTGAACCAAAAGAACGTGTTCATCTCCAGAAGAGCCAAGCTCAGGTGACGAGCAGAGGAAATTGTGTCCTCTGTGGAGCATTTTGGTCAGTAAAGCCTCAGTCAGACGAAGTGCAGGCTAAGTGCAGGGTTGTTGTTTGTTGCTGCAAATCAACAGAACACTGTGTTCATGTCATTGAGAATGTTGTCACACAGTTATCAGCTGAATCCCCTGCCACATGTGACTGGTGTTACTGGGTTCACAGTAGAAATCTTGACTCTACCAGCATGGGTACACTTTGCTGTTCTTGTAGCATGGCTGAGGTTAGCTCTCACTTTTCACTCTGGATGTGTGGGTTGCAACTTTGATTCTGTCTCTCTTCCACAGCATGTCTCTATCCTGTCTTCCTTCTTTCACCCCAACCGGTCGCAGCAGATGGCCCCGCCCCTCCCTGACCCTGGTTCTGCCGGAGGTTTCTTCCTGTTAAAAGGGAGTTTTTCCTTCCCACTGTCGCCAAAGTGCTTGCTCATAGGGGGTCATATGATTGTTGGGTTTTTTTTCCACTGTATGTATTATTGTAGGGCCTACCTTGCAATGTAAAGCGCCTTGAGGCGACTGTTGTTGTGATTTGGTGCTATATAAATAAAATTGAATTGAATTGATTTATGTTTGCATTAGGTGGGATGTATACAGCTTTGATGATAGTTGATGGTAATAGTGGTAACTTGGTCTGCATGTCACAGTAAGTAGCTCCGTGTCGGGAACACATTGACATAAAACCACTGCTTTGTTGTTACATCGTGTGTTGTTAGTATAACTGCATAAACCAACACGACAGGATTTAACACTGAGAAGCTCAGCTCCTATCCAACCGAAGTCTTGCTATTAACTGACCACATCAATATCCCAGAAGGTTAACTTGACGAGTCAGTGCTTCTTTAATATTTTTGAGCAGTCTATGGAAAAAAAGTTTACAAAAGTACAAGCAGACTCATTATAGACAAAAAGGTTCTTGAATTTGAAGTCACTATGAACAGGGTACACAGTACAAATCTTATTACTATTACATGGTTAACACATGGGGACAACATAGAACTCCACACAGATGGTAGTTTGAACCAAGGTCCTTCTGGCTTTGAGGCAACAGTGCTAGCCACCACACCACCATGCTGACAGTTCAGAGTATCAAACTCACAGATAACCTAAGAAGATAAAAAACACAGTTTTTAAATGATGGCTTCATTGAAGGACAAAAGCTATGCAATCATACCCGACCATATGTGGAAAAATCATTGCCTCACTGGTTAAATCATGAATTAACCATGTTTATTGGAAAGCAAAGTTTAATTAATGATTAGCCTGATTAATACCAAATCTATTAAAAGAAGAGGTCACTTCAATGGAGCCTGTGAGACAAAGTGAGGCTGGCTAAAGGTTGGGCTCAATCACTATCTCAGCTGGAGTCACCTTGCCTGAAACTAATAGCTTTGAATAAAAAGAACGTCATATCAACAGTCAAACATGGTGGTGTGAAGGTTTAGGACTGCTCTGCTCCTTCATCACCTGGACAACCTGCTGCTTTATGGAACCATATATTTTGTTTTCTGCCAAAAGGGAGAATCATTCAGGAAGTTAGTGGGGGTTCAGAGTTTGGGGTCATCATTGTGTACTTTAAGTACTTCCTAGTGCTCAGAGGGCAGCTGAGTGCATGAATACAAAGTGATAAAACTGCATGATAGACATGTACTTAAATCTTTGTATATTTATTTATAAGTCAGATATCCAAGGATTCGTTTTAACTGCAAGCCTTACCTGCATCCTCCGCATATTTTAAACTTCATGGTTTTTAAAAAAAAATATTGTGTGCTAATCAATAATACATATTAGGTATTAATCCTAATATTGTATAAACAGAAGAAATATCTGAAATAATGAAGTTGTACCCACCAGTTTTACTTCATTGTGCTTTCAGTAATGTTATGATAACTCTTACTGTTTTTTTAAGTTTCAGAAAGGACAGAATAAGGCTCATTTCTTATCGTAACAAAATATATAACAAGCCCAACTCCTGAAAAACAATGCTACCCCATAACCCCCCCCCAGCAGCTTTTATACTTGGCATATTGTGGCCGGGTTGCTGTCATTTCCAATCATTTCAACTTTGTTATAAAAGCCCTAACAGGATATTTCTCAATCGGATTGTCTGATTGGAACACGCGATTTGGATGGGTGAGTGAATATACTGTATGCCAGACAGATATAATATTAATATATTATAAAGTGTGATAGCATGTGATATAGGACATTTCAGGTATGTGCCACTGCAGCGGTGGATCTGAATCATTCTGTTAGAGAAGGGGCTCTGTTGCCTGTCACAAAGGCCCCCACAAAAACATCAACCCACAGGCAACCCACAAAAATCAAAACACACCACAGGGTGGAACGAAAAGGTTTGTAAAGCAACAAAGCAACTAATTTATCTGTATTTAAGAATAGTGGAGTCAGTGAAAAACAAACACAAAAATATAACAGAAAGCACAAAACGCTGCTGCAACAAGCTGCCAGTCCACATGGCTCTATGGTTACTATGGAAACTGAGCACTCATGGGCTCAGTTTATATTTGAAAGGAAAATCCTCAGATAGATTTAATAGTATTTTAATACAGTAAAGTCACAATGACAAAAACTTTCTATTGATAGTTTCATTTAAAGTTGGTTACATGAATCTGGATTCAATCTACATATCGTATCATAGATTAGCAAACTGTGCAGAATAAAGTTAATGAAATTAGATGTTCCATCCCAGGCAGTATGTTCACCAAGGCATGTCGATAGATTTTGATTGCATATAATTGATTTCATTATAGCCATTTGTGTTGCCATGGCAAATTTTCAGATGTTTTGAACAGAAATATTTCAGTAGATTTTCATGTCCTACTCATTTCATGTGCATTGTGAAAGAGATCCTAAAAATTCTATAGTGCATGTCATCTCTTGTTTTATGTGCCATCCATCGCTCTGGCCCCATTCTTGTTTTGATCATTATTCAAAACATTACAACTGCTAATGTATGCAGTTATTGTAGCTGCTAACTTTGGACCAGTAATACATTTAAACAAATCTTGGAGGAGATTAATTTCTTTTTCAGTTTGTAACTTAAGCTGATGGCACATGAAGGAGGTTTTTCTTTTGTTTAAATGTCTGTATGGAGCTACAAAACGTATTGTGAAGGTGAACAGATGGTCTTGAGTTAACTTCAGTAATTACTTCCTCCAAACCATCAACGTGTCTTTTAGACCCCATTCCTACAAGACTGATCAAAGAAGTCCTGCCATTAATTAATGATTCAATCCTAAATATGATCAACCTATCACTAATAATTGGCTATGTGCCACAGGCCTTCAAGCTGGCAGTTATCAAACCTTTACTTAAAAAGCCATCTTAGACCCAGCGGTCTTAGCTAATTATAGGCCAATCTCTAACCTTCCTTTCATTTCAAACATTGTTGAACGGGTAGTTGTCAAACAGCTAACAGATCATCTGCAGAGGAATGGCTTATTTGAAGAGTTTCAGTCAGGTTTCAGAGCCCATCACAGCACAGAGACAGCCTTAGTGAAGGTTACAAATGATCTTCTTCTCTGACAGTGGACTCATCTCTGTGCTTGTATTGCTGGACCTCAGTGCAGCGTTCGATACTGTTGACCATAATATCCTATTAGAGCGATTAGAGAATGCTGTAGGTATTACAGGTACTGTGCTGCAGTGGTTTGTATCATATCTGTCTAATAGACTCCAATTTGTTCATGTAAATGGAGAGTCCTCTTTACACACTA
>VURO01031979.1:0-11614 GCA_015108175.1 Pelvicachromis taeniatus | reverse complement strand
TGTGTTCATAGATCTCCCTGCATTCAACCATACTTGTTATTAATCTCTGGCTCTCTTCCACAGCATGTCTCAATCCTGTCTTCCTTCTTTCACCCCAACCGGTAGCAGCAGATGGCCCCGCCCCTCCCTGAGCCTGGTTCTGCCGGAGGTTTCTTCCTGTTAAAAGGGAGTTTTTCCTTCCCACTGTCGCCAAAGTGCTTGCTCATAGGGGGTCATATGATTGTTGGGTTTTTCACTGTATGTATTATTGTAGGGTCTACCTTACAATGTAAAGCGCCTTGAGGCGACTGTTGTTGTGATTTGGCGCTATATAAATAACATTGAATTGAATTGAATAAACAGGAGAAAAGACAAGTATTTTACAAACCTCTCAAAAACTTCTTTAACACTTGCTTTTCTCAGAAAAAAATGAAATTAAGTGTAAATAACTGTAATTAGGCATCTGAATAACAAAGCACTAATTTTGCTTTTCTTGCTATTTAAAAAAAAAAAAAAAAAAAAAAAAAAAAAAAAAAAAAAAAAAAAAAAAAAATTTGATTTTTTTTAAAAATAAAAAAAAAAAAAAAAAAAAAAAAAAAATTATAAAAAAAAAAAAAAAAAAAGAATATAAAAATGAATGAACAACAACAATAATTATATTTTAGCATTAACAATATAATTGTGATTAAAGAGGTTCCACATAATGATAGATAAACCATTACAGAAGAATAAGGAGTCATCCTGGTTACCAGCAGTGGCATAAACCGCACTGGTTTAATAAATCTTATCCTGGCCTTTGGTCTGTGCACTCACTTCATCTAAATTAAGCTGCTTGCTCTCCCTTTAAGTCGCCCTTCTTCTAATTGGCTGCCCCTCACAAAGGGAAACAGTAGGTGAGCAGGCACATCCGCTCTCTATGGCATCAGAAAGATCAAAGAGTAGAAAAAATGTGTGTTCAGACCACTCTGAGTGTTTGTCTCACATGGATCAGCTGCACTTTGGCCAAGATTACTATGAGCAGAAAAAGCATTGGGTCCTCTTTAACGTTCACATGTGTCTGTTTTAAAAATGAGGAAACGGGTTTAATTCCTGTAAAACAGCTAAAAATAGCTGGAACTCTACGTGACGGTTACAGGATCAGCGGTTATTTTGGCACACAGGTCGTCTCTTTAAGCATCTGCTGCACGACAGAGAAGGAGGGATGAGGGTGAGGAAAGTGACAGAGCGCTGTAGCTACCTCTTCCTGGCGAGTGCTGGCGTGCCCCATGGGGAGGGCAGTGAGGTCTCATGAGTCAGGCAGGGAGGCACCTGCTCCGCACGACTGCATCGCGCACACACACACACGCACGCACATTGAGACACAGGCATGCACACGCACACACACACACACACGGCCGTGCAGATGGGCCAGACCGAGGATGAACAGCCAGACAGCGCCAGAGGTTAAAGGAAGAGAAACAGAAAGAGAGAAAAGAAGGGGAAGAGGTTGTTAGTGGAAAAGTGACCGAGCAAACAGGATCAGAGCTCCAGCTGGGGCACATGCACAACGCCACCTACACACGATCTGGGCATGTAGTGTGAGGAATTGACTGTAATTATTAAATATGGATCGAGAATCCCCCCTTTGTGGTGCACACACGCAGAACCCAGATGGACTGCAATTATCAACAAACATAAGAAATGTGCTGGTAAAGACAATTAACATATCTTCAACTCAATTTGAGCTCAAATTAAGCAATTACAATCTGTCACAAAGAGCAAACAAGGAAGTAATTGCCTTGAGGGTTTTTCTTTTGTTTGCAGAGGAATCGTAGGCGCACTGAAGTTTGTAATATTTGACAGCTGAAATGTCACAAATCCTGGCAACACGACAGCACTACCAGGCTGCGCAGCTTCTTTTACTGCAGCACGTGTCTGAGTGAGCAGCCATTGGTGTTTCACAATGGTGCAATATGCACACTGCTGACAGGCTCACACAAAACGAATGTTTATTATATCTGCTGGTTATTGTGCGAACAGAGGATGGTGAAATTATAACATGTAGATTTTGCGCTTGGCGTTATATTGAATATGAACCTTGAATACATATTCCTAACGAGGCGGGGCTGTTCGGGACTTTACTTTGCTGACCTGTCAAAAGAGTCTGTGGCCATCTTGTACAGGTAGATGAAGAGCTTGCTGCAGTGCTTGAGCGTAGGGCAGACACTGTCTCCTGCGCAGCCTCCGGGGACGGCCTCGTCCTCCAGCAGCCTCTGGAAAGGCTGAGCGTTGGAGGGGAACACACTTGTGGGGCCCAGCTTCTTAGTGTCTGAGAAACAGCCCAGCAGCCTGGAGGACGGCAAGCAGTCTTTAGCAGAAGGCAAAAGTGGTCTTAAAGAGGACGACCACAGTCATGCAAACAAACATAACACTTCTAAAAGTCTTATTTTCTTATTTTCACTCAACTTCAACTATCTGGATGTTTTTCTGACAAACTGTGGTCTACTGGACTGCTCGGTGCATTCCGCCCACGTAACAAAATGCCTTTCCTGTAACAAGCTCACGCAGGTAACAGGTGGACCTTACCTGACCGCGTCGGCCAGCTTCTCGTACTGGATCTCAGTGCGGAAGAAGTGCGAGTTGGCCGGCTCGTAGCGCATGGCGGCGGTGAGCGTGCAGAAGACTGTGTGCAGGAGCTCGAAAACCTGGTTCTGGTTGACGCGCTCCCAGCCGTGTCGCAGCGGCTGGCACAGCGATCGCTCCATGGCCACCAGCAGCGAGGTGACGTAGACGAAGCCGCCCACCTTGCGGAACACCGTCCGAGTGCGGTGACTCTCACGCAGCACGGATAACAAAGCCTGACGAGAGGAAACATTATTTCATCGAATGTTTACAGACACAACACTGACACGTCTGCAAAAACACATCGTCTCTTAGGAAACGAGGTTCTGTTGCTTTAGCTAACGTAGGCTGATGTCTTCTGATGATGTCACACGCGTCACGTTTCTCCTTCTCTGCCAAATCTCAGCTCCCTTTTTTCCCCACTTATTTACTTTATAACTTGCTCAGTTATTTTCTCCTGTCTTGATTTTTTATATCATTAATTTTTTCTTTTTGTCAACCCATTCAATCGCATCTCTGCTCGTCAACTCCTTTTTCCCTCTCACTGTTCTTTTTCAGGGACGTATTTAGGAGCCCCTCTGGGTTTCTTCGCCTCGCTGCACCGACTCGCTTTTTCTGGTTTGTATTTGCAAACTCAAACATCAAACTGTAACCTAGATATGGCGTCTGGGGATGAAGAACTGCCTGAGAACACAGAGCGACTACGACAGGCAAAGTTTTTAATTGGCAAACGGGGAGAAAAATGTCCGGGACCGACAGCAGGTGAAGCTTCTGAATGACACAGGTGAAGTGGGGTGTCAATACAATATAAACAGCACCACCGGGGGCTTTTTAATACCATCACCTCTGAAGTCAAAATGATGGAGGAGGCATGGGATGCACAACTAAATGATGCGTGCTTCCCTTAATCCCTAATAAGTACACGTACATTTCAGTCAAGAATATCACAAACACTTCTGTAACACTAAAACTAAAGAAGTACCAGTACTAATGTTACTCAGACTAACTTGACAGTCGTGGAGATCTAAAAACAAACATTACAAATTTAGAAAAATAAAGTGAAAAAAACCCAAAACAAACTCTGCTGTGCTTTAAGAACCAGAATATTAACCTCAGGGAGGATGGATGGATGACTGGGGGGAGTAAAGAAGATGAGGGAGGGAGGAAGTGAAGAGGATATGGATGAAGGGATATACTATAGGAACAGAGTGAGGAAGATGGGGAGACAGGGAGCGAGGGAGACCGCAAAATAGCCAACAAAAGAGGGAGAGAGAGAGGAAGGGAAGGATATAGTCAGGAAGGAGAGGAGGTAGGAAGGCAGACTGGGAGTAAGAGAGGGAGGGAGATGGGGGAATAGGGGTGGTGGGGAGGGAGAAGTGAAGGGAGGAGGATAGGAGAGAAGATTCAGAGAGATGATGAAAGGGATGGAGGGAAGATGAGGGGGGTGACTGAGGAAGGAGGAGGGAGGGAGCAAAACGGAATAAGAGAGTGAGACACCAAGGAGGGAGGTAGGAATGAAGAGAGGAAGAGAAACAGGGAGGGAAATAGTCAGGAAGTGGGCATGATGGGAAGGCACATCAGCAGGAAGTGAGGGAAGGACATCGAGTGGAAGGTGGTAGAGAGGGAGAAGTGAAGAGTGGACAAAAAAGAACGACATGGGGGGAAGAATAGGAGGAGGGTCGAGTCCTTGGTCTACCCCTTCAATTTCCAAGGTTTGATTTAATTGTGAATATTCTCTAGTTGTACGGGGCGTGGTGCTTTGCTTCTGTCCAGTTGATGGGACAGGCTTGTTTAGCATCATGAGCACAGGGGGGTCAGGTAATGCTGATCCAACCCTAAAACCCAACGGGCAGATCAACTCCTCGGTCTCGCCTGGTCTCCTTGTGGAGGGCACAAGGAGTTGTTTCGGAGCGCCTAGAACGTCGCCTCTGTTCGGCTGGTGGAAAAGGTTTCTCTGCTTCCATTAGGACACGATCATCAGGTCGTGCACAGACGCTGCTGTATTACACAGACGCACTTTCTTGTTCTGTCACTTCAGAATCATTACAGTGACCAGGACTGCAGTTTGAGTAACGCAGTAATGAGTTTTTGGTTTTGCAGTGTAGCTACTGAAGTGACTGGTGAGAGTATGTGTTTATGTCTATACTTCTGAAGCTGTGGTCACAATGAGTTCACTGAACAAACGGTTATCCATGACAGATGATCCTAAAACCATTCACTCGTCAGGCACGAGGGACGCTGTCCCACTGTGTTCTTTTCTGTCCAGATATGCTTTCCCTGCATTGGAAACTCATACTTTAATAGCTCTTTAAAAAGCACATTGGTGGTGCAAAAATACAATTGTATCCCTTTCAGACTGATATTTAGCATTTCTCATTGATTCAGCTAAAGAAATGGGAAGGAATCATGCCAGTACGTGAGAGACTGCTGGAAAAGTGCTGGCAGATACAATTTAAACTCATTTTTACCCCTCAGCTGTGGAAGGCTCGAGAGAAAAGTCACCTCGGGCTTTCACACTCACAACATTGGTGCTCTGAAAAATCGAACTCTAACCTCTGACCTTGAGGTCAAGGTCAGAGGTTAGAGTTCGATTCGTCTGAGATTTTTATTAGATACATCCATTATATCAATTGGAATTTTCTACATCACCTCGTTCTTGAGTTATTGTGTCCACAAATTTCAGTGTCATTGCGGCCCCACCCACTCGGCGAGTTAATGACAAATCAATCCCAGTCAGCCTCTTATGGCCGAGCGGTAAAACGCAGAAGATTTGGCAGGTTTCCGTTTTGGTCGTTTCCTTGCTCGTTTACCGTGTTAAAGATCATTACATTGTAATTAGAAAAACTGCAGCTTGTTTGGAAGAGTTGCCGGGTCAAAGACTCTTCTCTGGAAAACAAACGTGGAAACGCAGCGGCACAGCTTAGGTTTGTTTCTGAACCAAAGACCAAGACTTCTGGAACATAATGCACAGCGACACGTCTGACAGCATATTTACACAAAGACGTCATACTACAGTGCGGTGGTAACACCAGCACGGTGGTGGAGGGCCGAGGACTTATGTTTGCTTTGAAGCAACAGGACCTGGGCACCTCGAAGTCAGTGAGTCGACCAGTACCAATGGATCCTACAGTCAAACATGGGCCACCTGTCTGACCGCTTAAGCTCCATTAAAACTGGGTCACGCCAGAGAAGACCGATCCCAAACTCAGCAGCAAATCTACAGAAAAATGGCTGAAAAAAAAAGGACTCAAGGCGGCCTTTTCTTCTGTCCACAAACGTGAAATGAACTGAAGCAATGCTGTAGAGAAATTCCTCCACAATGAAGTCAGAAACTTATAAAATCGTTCAGAAAATTATTACGTCAATGCATTGCTGCTAAAGTTGGTCCTACAAGCCACTGAATCATGGGATGTTCTTAGCTTTTCACCACCAGTGAAATCTGCATTTTCACATTTCACACTGCCCCTTTGTTAAGATTACAGCTAGAACAGTTCTGAGTATAGCTGGGACCTATAAAACATCTCCAACTGGAGGGACAGAGAATAAAGAAGAAGTAAGAAGTGTTACATGTTGCACTGCTGAGCCAGCTGTTTCCTGCTTCTGTAGAAGACTTCCAGACTCAGCACAATGCTTTTAAAACCAATCACAGGATGTTAAAGACATCCTCTTCCTGGGAAAGTGCCACCAGGGTACATCTCATCTACATGCACATAAAACTTGGGTTTTGGGGTGTTCGATTTGGTGGGCAGCTGGATGGTGTAGTGGTAGGCTACGTTTGCAGCTCAGACACAAGCTGGTCACTATATGTTGTACTGTGTATTTGTTAAGTTTAGCAGCCATGTGGAGGCTTTGGGGATATATAAGTGGACACCTTCACAAGGCTACATTTGACTCTGGTATCTTTTAGAGGGTCTGCAGTGCGTTAGTGTAAGTGATACTTAAACTCTGAAGAAGAGGGAGGAAAAATTATTAAAGTCAAACTAGATTTGATATGAGTTCTTTGGAATCCTTTTCAGGGTGATAATTAAAATCCCAGATTAGTAAAATGCTGACGGGTTAATCCAAGCAAAGCCTTGGCATGAGAATAACCTCGTTTGAAGGAGTGGAATCTGAAAATGCAATTATGCTTCAGCAGATGAGCCTCCCTCACATCCTGTCTGTGTGTGAGTGAGTGTGAGTGTAGTGTATGCTTTTATGTGCACCTCGCTCTCAGTGCACCTTGTTTGAAGCAATTACTGTATGCAGGGCTTCAAATGAACATTGATTTTTAAAATTACAGACTTTCCTTTCCTCAGCCATCTCACTCAAATTCACAGACGGGTTTTTTTTTTTTAGTGTCTACTAAACCAAATTCAGCAGAAGTGAATGTAAAAAAAGACAAACTGCACAAATTTAAGGAATATAAGTAGTGAAATCCAGCAGAAAGTGTCTCGACAATATTGATTAAAAGAAAAAGAAGACAAATACGTGGCGTGAGCCATTACCCTCAGTATGTCTGTCTTCAGCTGCAGCTCACTGGGCGGCGCAGAGTGCATGAGGCCCAGCAAAGTTCCCATGTCGTCGTCACCGCTGGGCGACAGGACCAGCTGCTGAATGATGAGCAAGGCGTGTTCGCGACACTGGCGGTACTTCACGATGTTGTGAACGCAACGTGCACCACCAAACTCTCTGAACAGAGCTGCAAGAAAAGAAGAAAACAAAAAACATCGTCAAAAAAACAATGAATTCAGCTCAATTAAGGAATAAACCACTTTGCTGCTGATGGGTAGATTTCAGAGTGACAGAAACATATGGCATCGCTGCAACATAATTAAAGACTTCGTCCAAGTTTCACTACGGTCGCCTCATAGCTCTAAAGCTGAGTCGCAGTTAATGTATACGCTGAAGACACCCTGAACTGTTGGTGCTGCTTTCTGCCGCTGTTAGCCGCTGTTAGCCACTGTTAGCCGCTGTTAGCCACTGTCAGCCAGAGCTAGTGAAACTATCTGTGACGTGGATGCTTAGTGAATATGATATGAAAATGTAGTAGTTAAACTGTGCTTTTTAGCTGGCATGATGTTAGCTTATAACTTATTTTTTTTAGCCGGCTCTTGTCAGCTGTCTGGAGACGTGAAGTTGGCAATCCTTTGACAGATTTGAGACTACGCTAATGGCGCTTCCATCGTATTTCTGTTTATTCGGTGAGCGGCACGCCTTCTCTGATGATGAAACATGGGTATGATGCTCCGTATCTTTAGTCTGAAGGCGCAGACACCAATTTAAATGTCTTTGCATGAACACCTACAACTACTCTTCTCCACCTTTGGTATACTATGTATACGGCCAAACTCTAGTCACATATGTAAAACACAATTTTACAGATTGTCTTTGGGCCACAGTATTCAAATATGGTGTGGGTAACATGTTGGCTTCCACAAACCGCAAACCGGCTCCAATGTATTTTTAATGGATTTATTATACATTGGTGAGAATGCATCAATTCGTTGGAAGATGCAATTATACACTATTCTACGTACAGTATCCTTTTTTTTCTATTAAATTAGCTTTAAAACTACAGACTGTACCTCTAAATACTTTCATTCACTGCAAGGCTTGAAGATTTGCTCATCTTTTCCAATTTCCCATTTTAATACCTTTCACTTGTAAAATGAAAATGATGAAGTTCTGCACAAAACAACCTCAGATCCTTGCTTGCATTTGTATTACCCCCGTTTAATGACTGAACTAGTAAATGCCTCTTTTAGTGATTTATAAGGACCGTTTTGGCATGTTCAAACTTCATCAGAGGAAACGAACCCTGTCCCACCAGCTGGACATTATTTGATAAATTCATTACTGAAAAGTTTTTTTTTTCTAACGTTCTTGATATTTATTCAAGTTTATCTGACAAATATAAAAACCGTGACCAGTCCCATTACTATCATTTCTTTCTAATCTTGTTCTTCAAGTCTCTCCAGGTTTAGGCTAGCTGAGGAGGATCATGCGTAAAATGTAAATGCAATCAACGTGTCAGAGTGAGGCGCTCCAAATATTACACACATCATCGTTTTCCTCACCAAACCGCCCGGTCGCCATCATCAAGGTCAAACGAAGCTGTGAGCCGTCACTGTTCTCGCTGCTGCTTGTGCTCGCGATTCACTGCATTTCTACAGCTGACCGACTCACGCAAACACGCACGGATGACGAGCGTGTAAAATAAATGCAACAAGATAATTTATTCATCCTCAGAGGAAAACTGTCTTTCCTTTCCGCTTCCAACAGCGAGGTCAGAGTTCAAGGCACATCAGCCTGGAGATGCAGAATCAATGTCTTGCTCAAGGACACGTCAGTAAGAATGGGGACTGGAGTGTGTGTATTAATTAATTTTAAAGGTACAGTGCGCATGTTATGATGTGGCCCTCATCCTGGTGGTTTTTCAGGTGACATTATTTGCATTGAAAAGCTTTTGATTTAGTGAAAAGCAGCAGCAGAGCTGAGACTCACAAACATTTCACCCAACAAGACCTCAGAGAGACACAAAGTCAATTTTCTTTAAAGCTTTTTCCAAATTATTGTTGTTTCTATTGACTGATAGCTCTGACATTGTAAACATGGCTACATGAGAAGAATCAGGTACTTAAGAAATGAATAACTGAGGGACAGTAAATCTAGCTGTGTCTCTAAAGTCCATAATAATCTATATAATTCCTCCCTTCACATAATTAAACAAACGTCTGTGTTTACCTGCATTAGTGTTGGTGGTGTTGGAGCCCTGCAGGAGCACAGTCAGCGTCTCCATCACCAGCCAGGCCAACTGCTTCTGCTCCTCAGCCACGGTGCTGTTTTTGCATTCAGCTAAACGTGGAAGGAAACGGAGAACGAGGACAGAGGTCGGTATTAGATGTGCACTCTGAGCAAATCGTCATCCAGAAGAAGACACAAAACAAAAGGTCTTCTAAAGAAGACTAAAGAAGCCGTTCACCTTGGTCATTGTTGTGTGGTTGCTGTTGTGAGGCCGGTTCTTTGAGCAATGCAGCGTACTTGTGCAGCAGGTTGACCAGCACCTCCAGCAGACCGACCTCCCGCAGCACGTCGCTGAACACCGGGTCGTGCCTGGCCAGCTTCAGCAGCGTGCGTACGGCAGTGATGCTGCAGGCGTGCGAAGTGCTCGATTTGAGCAGCACGCTAACACTGAAGAGTTCCTTGCACGGCACATAGTTGAGGCTGAAGACTACAAACTCCAGCAGCTCAAAGTACTTGGCCTGAGCCTCGGGGAGCTTGGCCACACGATCTGCAAACTGAGACAGCGTGTGCTGCGACTCTAGGATGAAATAGTTGGCCGGTTCGGCTGCATAGATGTTTCCGATGGCGTCCAGGAGCATGCACGCCAGGCGGCTCGTTTTGGCCCGTAGGAAGGCATTTTGGAGCACCGCAAAGGCCTGAATATTACGCACGGTATGGCCTGAAATTTAAAATAGAAAAAAATAAATCAAGTGAATGTCCACAGAGAAAAATATCCGCTGAAGCAGAAGAAATGCAGTAAACAAAAACTAAAACATCTGAACGATTAGGAAACGGATCAACAGAAGATTTGCTCTGTTTCACGTCATGTGCTGTGATACTTAAAACACTTATTTCACTCAATGAGTCGTAATTACATGAATAATTTATGTCTTTTTTTTTCTGGATTTTGTGGTTGATACTGTCTCTCTCCATTAAAATGAGACTTAGAGTATCATATCAAGTGAGCAAACTTTCATATTCAGCAGGGGATTTCCTTATAGTCAACAGGAGACGACTTTCTGCTGAATCACTCCACTGAACTTTTTATAGCAGCTGCAAAAACTTCTCCTTTCTCTGACCTCTGTTCTTCTAAGCTGCTGTCTGTCACGCCACAGTTACCAGGGCACATACCCCATACTTCAAACAGCTTCCCCGTTGTTGTCGTCGTCCTTTTTTAATTTTTTTAATACAGACTTTTCCAGTTTGCTTCGTTGAGTTGAAGCTGGAGTATTCTTCGTTCAGTGAGTCAATAAAAATATTTTAGGCTTATTTCAGGCTAGCTACCAAAAATCACAAGATATGACTTTCACACTCACAGGAAGACACTAAAAAGAAAAGGAGCACTGAAAGTGTGTGTCAGCACATAGCCTCAAACACACACAGCAGTTAAGTGGATGTGGCGGGTTAATTAGGCGTGTAAGCGCACCCTCATACCATGATGGCTCCTGGTAATGACTCTGTGCTCAGCTGGAACTGTCTCTAGGTGGGTAAACACAAGTGTAACTGCATGTGCTTGTGTGTGTGTGTATGTGTGTGTGGTAAAATAGGCAGTTGACTTCAACTTTGTTAGTGACAGGGTGTGTGCGGTTAGAAACCTAACACGCTAGCAGTGAGTGTGTCACCATGTGTGAATGCGTGGATGTGAAAAGCTGAGCTAAAAGCACTACAAAGAAACTGTGTTTCGGCACCGAAAGTTGAAACCTACATAAAATCAGAACGACACATACCGTATATCTTCCATTAGTAGCCTGTTCTTTTAAACGCCCGTTTCTAAAAAAGGCCAGTTTGAAAACATGTCACGACAAATAGACGCCGGTCTCCAATAGTAGCCGGGTGACCTTCGACCCGAAAGTCCCTCCGAGTTGTCGTCGGTCCTCCCGCGTCTCATCACTCGGCCAGCTGTTTCCAATCAGCCGTCATCTACGACCAGCAGCATTAAGCTGGATGCAGCGACCATCGAAGTGGGATTATTACGCTGAACTGGAACTGTCGGCTAGCAAACCTGCTAACTGTGATTTTCTGGTCTTTTTACTTCCTCTCCTGGAGAGTCGGGCGGAGAGAAGTTTCGGGGAGCACCACTCGTGCACTGGGCTACCACAGACAAGGAGACACTCGGGAGCAAAGGAGGAGCACAATTGGGAACTGCATTATTTGTGAACTGTTGGAATACTTTTTGGAGCACTGTAAGTAAACACACTGTCTTTTCACCTCAGTCTAAAAACCGCGCCTGGGTCCTCTTTCCCTCTCACTTCCGTGACAATTCTGTCTGAGA
>VURO01031976.1:3754-15730 GCA_015108175.1 Pelvicachromis taeniatus | reverse complement strand
TCAGAACAATAAATGGCGTTCTTTGCAATAAGTAAGCCACTTCCTGTTGGTGCCATCTTTACAGCTGAACAGCCTCATCACAACTGCACTGGTGGTGTTCTGCTGTGGGTGGTAATCTAAGAAGGCCTGTAATATCGCAGGTTCAGGGCGAGCAATGTAATCTATGCCCTGGCTCTCTCTCTCCTGCGCTTCCAACTCTCTCTCCTGCTCTTTTCTCTCTCTCTCCTGCTCTTGCATCTCTCTCTGCTGCTCTCCTGTCTCCTCTGTCACAGACTTCTCCACTTGTGATGATAAATCAGCCTGGTGCAACATGTAAGGATTGGCACAATGTAAGGATTGGCACAATTTGTTAAGAGTTTGAGGAGTTTGAGAAACTAACCTTAAGCATAAAATAAAATTCACTATTAGTAACATCATAGCACCCGCCCAGCAGTATAGAAACGCCATCATGCTAGCTAGTACGTAGTACGAGTTATTGTAAGCGACTGTAAAAAGACAGCACAACAAAAATAAACTACAACTAAACTTGGTTTATATGTGACCCAGATTGACTGCAATTCATAATTTCTTACCTGAAGTTCAGTTCCCCTGCCACTCGGACCAGCGGATGCCTCGTGTCTCTCCTCCTCCTGCCTCCCCTTTCTCTCATCCACCTGCTGGCTGGCCTCCACCACTTGCTGATGTTGCTAAATCTGTGGAAGCTCCGCCATAGCCACCAGCAAACAATTCAGTTATTTTTACACATTTGGCAGCATCTGCTTGAAGGGCTTGTTTCTTTTCGGCCCTAATTTTTTCTGCAGCTCATTTCCTTTTTTTGTTCTCCATTTTTTTAAGTTCGTCTATAAGATTACTGAGCAAGGGGGCGGGTGCATCCGACCTCCTCAGCTGTAATTGGTCCAGCCCAGAGTCGATCATGACCAATTGGCCAATCCAACACCTTTCATTGTTTATACCCTTACAAAAAATCTTTTTTTTTTAAATCCATCGGCCCATAAAAACAAAAAAATCGCTGGGCCTGTCCAGCTATTATAATAACAATGGTAAAATATCAAGTCTTTTCGAGTAAACCGATTCAAGTCCAATTCAAGTCCCAAGTCATTAGTGTAAAAGTCCAAGTCAAGTCCAAGTCTTATAACATTTTTTCAAGTCAAGTCTAAAGTCATAAAATTAATGACTTGAGTCTGACTCAAGTCCAAGTCATGTGACTCGAGTCCACACCTCTGTCCTTGAGATGGTTTGACGCCTTCATTTGAGTCCAGCTGTGTTTGATTATACTGATTGGACTTAATTGGGAAAGCCACACACCTGTCTATATAAGACCTTACAGCGTACAATGCATGCTGGAGCAAATCAAAATCATGAGGTCAAAGGAACTGCCTGAAGAGCTCAGAGACAGAATTGGCTCTGACCATAACCCTCACACTTATAGCACCAGGTTGTTGGGCTTACTTTATCAACAATGCAGGTTCTGAAACCAGCCACCTTTTAGGGTGGTTGGCTTTATTCCACTCTGTGCCTGTATGGTTGGTTTTCCCAAGTTGTTCAGAGCTTTGGTTCTTTGTACCTCTGATAGCACCAGAGAGAGGAAAAGCTGCAAAATATGATAGAAAAGCTTACAAACATGTTGTGTATAGATAGTTGCTGATCATTGTAGGATTTTGTGAAAAAATTTAAAAAAAAAAAGCAACAAATGTATTTTGCTAGCATCAGTGTTAAAATGAATGAAAACAACTGTAAATATCAGAACTAACTTGTGTTGGTTTTTGGATCTGATCTGGAACCAGTAATCCTGTGCAGTAAAATACAGTCCAGACTCCTGTACAGCCATCTGCTGTGTATGTATAGTTAAATGCTCAGACCCAATTAGTCACAAGATTCCATAAAATAAGGTGAAATCATTCACCTGAAACAAGTGTCATAATTGCATGGTTCTGCTGAGGCAGTGCTTGAGCTGAGGTGCATTTTATTTATCCTAGAGGAAATGGACTGGAATGAAGAACAGTAAGGCCCAGCAATAAAAAGCTTGCCAAATGTCAGTTGTATTACTTGACTGATATTTTGCAAGGAGAGTGTCAAAACTTGAATGTGTACACTCTGCTGAATCCAAGACATGCTGGAGGCAACCTATGCTGGAAAAAGAAGCAACATTTACCAACTTGTGTTGTTGATAATTTTCAAATCTTAAAGATTTGAACAGCATGGTGTCTGACCTTGACACATTCTTGTCTGACCTTGACAACTTGGTGTCTGACCTGAGGTCAGATTAATATTGGATATGGGCTGCATTGCATTAACAGCAAGAGTCCCCTCTGGAGATTCATCTCCATCAACCTTTTCTTACCGTTTTTCCTGTAATTTGTATATTTTATGCTAATTGAACTGAATCAGATCTAATGGAGCTCACCTAATATCCAAACAAAGCAATAAGGTCTGACAATAAGACAAAACAAGTTAATCACACAATAATTATAATGATGAAATAACCTAAACTTCTCTACCAATTCTAAATATTGTAGCAGACACTTTTTTTTAAACTGCAGCAACAAATAATCACATTATTTACTGCTTCATTGCAACTAAATAATCAATTTCTAATTGAATAGAAGCAAATATTGCTGATGAAAGTTATCATTGTGCACTTCACACAATCAACAATCACGATCAACAAAGAGTTGAAGATGTTAATATTTTCACTGTGAGTGACCCAGATGGATAAGATGGACAAATTAGTACATCAGATGGACAGCTCAGGCTGAGTAGTTTGGAGACCAGGTTAGAGAGTCAAGGCTGAGATAGTTTGGACATGTAAAGAGGACGGACAGTGGATATATTGAAGCAGGTTAAATATGCAGGAGGAGGAAGACCACAGAAAAGATTCACTGATGTAGTGAAGGGATATATGCTGTGTCCCACAATGTTATTCAGGGGCTGCATCCTTCGTGGGCCGCATTTGTAGGCCGGTTACGTCACAGCGACGGGATGAAGGCTGTCCCAATTCGAAGGCTGCTCCAAATGTGGCCGACAAATGCATCCTTCATTTCCCGAATTTGAAGGATAGGTTGGGTGTATCCTTCTTGGCCCACCATATCCCAGAATTCATAGCGTGGCCCAGCCAATTCCAGTTTCCACCACTGGTGGCAGCAACGGAGACGGTAAAAGCAAGGAGGTGGAAGCTGTAAGGGCGGGTGAAGCGGTAAGGGCAGGAACAGCTGGTGACGCAAATCTGAAGGCATCCCATTTCACAAGCCTCTCACTTCCGGCCTTCTCGGCCTTCGGCGGTCCCAGCCCACGTAGACCACGAAGGCTGGGTCCTCCGAAGGATGCAGACCCTGAATTGGGACACAGCAATAGCGTGGGGATAAGCAGAGGGGTTGGTGTGACATAGGATAATGAGTGATAGGGCAAGATGATTTTTTTTGCAGATAACCAAATAAATTTTAATATTAGACAAAGATAACTGGAGTGAATACAATTTGCAGTTTTGGGTGATGATTTCATTTATTTAGGTAAAAAAAAAGTATCCAAACCTACCTGGTTTCAAAACTTTCCAATGTGGGAGAATTAAAACAATTCTGTAAAGAAGAGTGTGGCAAACTTCTAAGGATGGATGGCACAACCAGTTATTAGGTTTAGAGGGCAATTACTTTTACTTTTCAATTACTGAAAAAGTTAACCCCATGGTCCCTGAGTCTGGTAAAAAAAAAAAACTAAGCATCTGAGCATCTGGTGTGATATCTCCTCAACATCCTCAATTATTGTGTTCTTTTTCTCTCAAACAAATGATGTCATATCCATGTTGCTATAACGACTCATGCACACTGAGGTGGTACTCTATTGAAATGGAAAACAACTGAAACCAAGTACAGTCGAGTCTAGACGAGCTGAGTAGGTGCTAATGAAAAAGGGGAAGGTTGGTGGTTTGAGCTAAAGGATTTTTTAAATTGAACACATTCAATAAACACACAACTTTTTTTTTTTGTGCTGGCATGTCACTGCTCCATCTCAATGACAATTTGTCATACAAAATAGGAGCTGTACTATTGTGGCTCACTGAAGAAAAGAGCCACTTAGTCAAGTGGATATTTGGAATATAAAGCTCTTCATCATTCCCATGCTATATTACACTAAGGCCCCTAAACTCCCAGTACGGATCCCCAGAGAACAGTCCAAATGCCTCCTTTTCCACAGTCCCTTGACCACAATTATAATGGCAGCATTATACTGCGCTGCATTCTGCAGCCCCATTCAGAACTGCTTTTAGTGCTACTTTCTGACTTTACAACTATTCAAAAAACAGCCTCTCATTTATCTGTCATGAAACATGTTCTCAAAAATCAAAAAGATTAGATAAAGGTCAGTTTCCATGTGAAGAAAGGCTTCCAAAATAAGTAGTCTGAGAGCCTTGAAATGTTCTTTGTCTGTATGTGTCGCTCTGTGCACCTGCCTCTCTCTGTCTTTCTTACACACTTCTTAACTTATACAGTCATAACAACGCACTGTAATTGGAGATAAACAGCATTTATCTTCTCTATTGTCCCTGAATAACCCTCTGGCCTATCTCAGGTTTATTAGCCTCTTTATTGCACTAGTGTGAGAGTACAGTACTTGACATATTCATCTTCTCAGTAATCTTTTATACTGCATTTATAATGATAGCACTCTTTGGAAAATGAACTTTTATTCATACCAGCAATTAAGATCTTGTGCAGTTTGTCTTGGCCACTGGGGAATGAAACAACCTGAGGAATCACTCTGCTAATGATGGCCTGTCAAAGATGCAGCTGTCTAGAATAAATCGTCAAGATCCCCTCGTAAACAGCTATTCCCCCAACATCCAACACACACACACACACACAGAAAACAGTTAAACTTTTTTGTGTTATCAACTTTGTACACAAGTTCTTTTTGAACCGTTTGGAAGAGCCAGATTTCCAAATTTATATTTTTGCATTAAGATTTTTATTTTACTTACTGAGATACCAATATGAAGGACTGGTGTATGATAATGTATGTATGACGGATTACAGTGTTATACAGTATTTGTCAATATTGTGACATTGGTTTAAAGTTGGGCATATTATACAAGAAACAGAACACAAGAAATACACATGATTGTTGCAGAGTGGATGGTAATCTGAACAACAATCAAGATGGCATGTGAAAAGTCTCCGTATGTAGTGTGAATATACTGTGGGCTTCAAAAACGTGTGATCACGATGGCATCATTTATTGCTAAGTCTTCCACATGCTCCCGTGTCTCGTAGGAGTCACTGCTGTTTTGTCTTAACTATCAAAAAAGAAAGCTTAAAACATTAAAATTCTATTCTATAATACTATCAAAAAGAAGATACACCTGTCACTGTCAGGAGCTGTGTGAAGGCAGGAAATGGTGGACCCAAAGTGCAGACTCACTGAGACTCGCAAAGGCCAAAACCAGTAAAGTCAAAATAACAAAACTAAAACTACAAAAAACTTACACCAGGAGAGGACCGAAACACACAGCGTAGAAATGAAGGAGACCACAACACGGACCAAGGAAAACACAGGGCTTAAATACACAAAGGGAGCAATCAGGAAATGAGAAACAGGAGGGAAACACAGCTGGGACAAATCAGGGTTAACGCGACAAGGGAAGCAAAGCCAGACACATTAACATGAGACGCGGACTACCAAAGTAAAATATTACACAGGAAATATTACACAGACACGGACTTACACAGAGACACTACGACACAGACAGAAACCAGAAGACTAAAATCTAACATAGCCCACACAGAGAATCTAAACTAGGAACAAACACTACAACTAAATGGACAAAGAAAGCTCAACATAATGAAATACATAGAAATAAGGAACCAAAACATAAAACACTGGATCAACGACGCAGGCACCCTAACAGTCACTGCAGCATGAAGTATAAATAGGCTTACAGAGGAGAGATGCACTCAAGGAATTTTAGTCATTTGTTAGTTAAGTAACAATTTCTCCAGTGTAAAAAGTGTCGCTGCAGTCTTCAGAAACGCAGGAATGAGTCCAAGGTGTTGACCATCCCCTGTAAATGTCTGAGATCCTGGTTTTATTGTGTATTTAGTTTGGCTTTCATGTTACTGTGCTGAGCTCAGGTGTAAATATTAAACTTATGTTGAAGTCGCTGCTGCTTGGGTGTTTAGTTTAAACTCAATTACATGTTTCTTTTAGGAAATTTTTATCACTTTTTAGTATTTGCTTAAAGTATTATGCCCATCAGGAGAAACAAACATCCAGCAGTCATAAACCAGGTAATTAATGTGATTTACACGATTAAGGACAGCCCAGAGTGTAATCTCCAGATAACCACTTCCAGCTGCAATAGATAAGAGGCCAGTACATTAGAAAGAGTTGTGAATGAAACAGAATGAGTGCATTTTCTCAGTATTTGTTGCATAGGCACTGAAAGTTGTGTTCTCAGTCCCACAGGATGCAAAATAATTTAAGACTTCATTTTTCCCCCTCAACAATATCATATGTCAACTCTGATGCCATTTACTCTCATCAGATCTGTTTTGTGATTGTTAACCAAGACCATCCATCTCGCACTCATCTCAGCAGCCTTATTAGTCCTTAATTCAGAAAATTTGAAATGTTTAATATCCCAAGATGGATTTTTAATGTAGCTTTGTCAGATTCAATTCCACTGATCATATTTAACCTTCAGCCTGCAACTCACTCACAGGTTTGAAGACTGCATTAGCATTATCAATTGTTCAACCCATTTTCAGAGGCCTCTCACAATGAAGGATCTAATAATTTCTTTCCACACTTGTGTTCCTGACTGGAAATTTCTCATTTGTCATGATTCGTGATAATCAGTTTTGAGAGTCAGCACAACATCAGGCAAGTTTCTACATTAGCATTCATGGTTTAATATCACAAAGTAGGCTTGGAGTAGAGGCTGTGTTTGGTAAATGTCAGTGGCTGGCAACAATTTTAACAGAAATTGCTATAATATTGGTCCTTCGTTCAGACTAAATGTAGACTATATGCAGTTTTCAAAAACATTTGCATCTTAAGAGTTGCTTTTAAAACACATACTCTAGCCTCGAATTTTGAGTCTTAAAGAAAGTGTGAGTCAGGATGTCATGTCCTTTTCTTCTTCACAGTGTTTATTCAGAGTTGTTTCTCTTTTTTCTGTGCTATGAGGCTTGAAATAATTGATTTAACAAGCATGTGATTTTCTTAACAGTGGTTAATGCTTTCTTGTTGGTTTTTGATCTAACCTTTTTGTGACCACAGACAAGTCGACTCAAGTGGAAAAATTGCATTAGAATATATTTTAATCTTTTTACCCTAAATAAAAGAGCAAATATGTGTCAGTGATTTCACAGATGACAATGAAAAAATATATAAGTCTTGAACTTATAAGATGCCTACAGATTATATTTTTAGTACTTAATGTATTTAATACTAAAGGGGATTGTGTAACTTTTATCAGTTACAACAAAAGCATCAGGAAGAGCGCTGTCTGTCAATGCTTTTTGTAAGTCTGTGTGATCTGAAAATAAAATGTGTCAGAATATGAGACTGTGAAAACAATGTTATTGTTTCTGAGATCCCTCTGCTGCAGACACGTCTGTCATAACTGCTGCACTGTTTGGGGGGGGTTAAACAATCTACCCATGACACAATGCATGCAGATACACAGTTTTTTTTTTTGACTGTTTCTATATCTGTGTAATCATTGCTTTTGTGGTGGAAAGTTTAAATACATTAATTAGCTATACAAATGCCAGTTGTTCCATCCACACTTTTCATCAGCTACTGTATAGACTATAAAAAAAATAACAATTCACTGTGCTGTATATAGAATGTTTTCTTCTATATTAGTGTAAAGGTTGATGTCATGAATCATTTGACACGTTAAATTTGACCACTTTGGCCATTCAGTCTGCTTTGATTGGCTCTTTTGGATGTCATACTTAAGTGACATGGCTCTTCTACATCCTAATAAGATCCATGGGAACTGTCTATACTGCTTCCTCACAGGGAAGTAAAACAGCATGACATAATTTCTATGTGCTCCTGTAGCAACTTGCTCTTCTTAAAAAACTTTTAAACTTCTTAGAAGTGCTCCTCTTTGCTCTTAACAGTTTTTCATCTATGATCTTTCAAAAGCTAGTGTGTTGGGTTTTGTATTTGCCAGGATTTACATTTAACTTTAAAAGGATATTCTTAAAAATGTCATAATTCAGATTTATTTTTTGGTCACTAGGAGCTCCTCTCGGTAGTAGAAAGCTTTGTGAGTACAGGCTGTGACTTTTTACAGTGTCACATTTATTACAAAGGTGTTAGTCTTTAAAAACAGCTGCCACCTGTAATGCTCTGCAGGTGATCCAGAACCAGATGTTTAAAGGCCTTCATAACCTCAGACACCAGAGCAACAGAGATGTGGCCATTCAGTCCTGCATGCAGGTCAGCACAGGCTTTAAAACACGAGAGGGAAACTTTGTCTGGGCTTTGTGCTTTCCTGGTTTTCTATCCCTTGAGGAGTCCACTGAAATCTCAACCATAAGGTCCAGGTGACCAAAAGCGAAGTTGGAATTTCCAAGTTCTCAGAATTTTCATCTGGAATATCCCTTCAACTCATATTTCCAACTAGAAAAGCTGAAGAAGCCTGAACCACTTCGGGGTAACAATCTGAGGTGGCAGCAGTGAGAAAAAAAAAACACTATATCACATTCATGGATAAAGCCTGATCAGTGTTCGCTGCATAGCTTACTTAGCAAGTCACAAATACATAACAGTGAAAGAAAAGATTAAAAGTTTTACAATTTTACTATTGGGTGCAAAACTCCAAATGCTAGTGATGAATGAATTGCTCTAGGAGCAATTGTCTGACTTCTGAGACACAAGAAAGGCGACACAAGAAAAGAGGAAGTGTCAAAAGAGTGACAGATGCTATCATAGGAATGGAAAGGGGTGGGGCAGCAGGGGCAGTGTTAATGTGCCCCTCTCAAACCTGCAGTAGCAGGGATTAAGATGATCAGCCACTTCTTTGCCTCAGTAGGTTGGTATGGTCTCTCGTAGTTTGGTCTTGCCGACCTTTTCAGATGGATCAGGGTTTTTAAATTAAAAGCAGGGTTTCAACATTTTAAGAATAGTCTCTTTTTAGCTCCTTTGGTAGTGTTTATGGCTTTTTTTTTTTTAAATTCTGCTAAGACAATAAAGATGTCTACAGAAGAGGGATACAGTCATATACAAGCAAAGTTCTTAGTCTTGCAATGAAATATGATTTGTCATTGTTGCTTTGCACATGGAAAGTGTTGGTTGGCACACATAAACAAAAAGAAAAGAAATTTGTGTTTAGTCAAAGATTTCTTTGTTGTAACAATGCTTCTTGGCAATAAGTCTTATACTGTTGGAAAGCCTGTTTATTTCCATATCTCCACAGTCTGGTACCAAATGCTATCATCACAGATGACAAAGCTCACCTCCACAGATATCGAGACCATCTCCAGAATTTGAGAGTGGAGAGGATGCTTCCAGTCCTGACCTCAACTCCACTGAACACTTGTGCAGCTAGCTGGTGCATGCTGTTTGTACCAGAATCGCCAACACAACCACTTTGTCTGACTTGTGACAAATGCTGGTTGAAGAATGGAATGCCATCCAATAGCAGTGTGCGACCAAGCTGGTGACCAGCGTGCAGTGGAGATGCTGTGTATGGTTCTTCCACATGCTACTAAGGCCTCTGTTTGCTCAAATAAATTGTTAAATTGTCAATATATGTTGTTTCTTTAGACTTCAATCATTCAATTTAATAAATTACACTAAGTAAGAGTCAAAAGCAAAAAGCTGTTTGGCATTGGCAGAAAAGATTTAGCAAATTTTTCATGGGCGTAACACACATACTCAATTCTGCTGCTTGGATAATTAGGCTTTCTAATGGTATAAGATTCATTGCCAAAAAGCATTGTTGCGACAAAGAAATCACTGGCCAAATTCAAATTTTTGTACTTTTTGTGCTAAGTTGATATGGCCATCCATCCATCCTCTTGTGTTTATCCAGTTCAGGGTTGCAAGGGCGCTGGAGCCTATCCCAGCTGTCATAGGGTGAGACGCACGTTGGACAGGTTGCCACTCACAGGGCTATGTTTATTGGTATTGACAAGAATTGATGTAAGGTGTTATAGTGACAGTCAGTTCATCAAGGGTACAGTTTGCAGCGTCAAAATACTCCAGCCAGTACAGTTAAAAAAGGCCTGCAGTTCCTGCACTGTCTCGGTAATCCATGGAAGGATTTAACCCAGGGTTTATAGCTTTTATTGTTTGGATAAGTTGGACAAAGCAATGATCTACTGCTGCTTAGGAAACAAAATGATATGCATCTTTCAAAGCTATAATAGTGATCCGGTATGTTTCTCTCTGGTGAGAGAGAGAGTAGTCATGTTGTTTGCATTTTGGTAGTTTATGATTTAAAGTTGCTCTTTTAAAGTCCCTTACAACTATGAACAGCAAGCCATGTTTTTGTCCAAAGATGATTAATTGATCTACCAAGCTTGGCAATGTTTTAGTCACGTTGGCCTGAGGAGGAATGTAAAAGCCAACCAGGATTAAGAAGAATTTCCATGGTGAACAAAATAGTTTGCAGAAAAATTACTCTAAATTCAAGCTACAGTATTTACTTTGTGCTGTAACATCTGTATGTCAATGTTTATTAAGGTTAGAAAAACAAAAGCAAACAAAAGCTAATTCTGCTGCCTTTTGTTTTTCCTGTTAGCTATTTTGTGTAATCAGCATGATGTAGTCAGGGATGAATTAACTCAGCCAGGTTTAAACACAGGGCAGCAGAATATGTGCAACATTCTTGCTTGCTCCATTAAGAAGAAACAGCTTATCTATTTTGGGCAAGGAGCAGAGATTTGCAAGGTGAGTTGATGGAAGGGTTAGGATGGAACTGCAAACTTGCCTCAGCCATTAATTCCCCATGTGCATCAGGAAGCCCCTAATGAAAGTTTAGGAAAACTCTTCTGAGTTTGAGGTAGGTGCCGGGAAACTGTCTTGAGTGTACTGTCTCATGTTAAGCAAGTCTTTTCTGCTGAAAATGATCAGGTTTAAATGACCAAAAACACAGTGGATTGACAAAAACAAAGAAAGCACTGCAGACCACATTATGAAAGCTGTCATCCACATCCACCTTTGGGGGATTTCCCCTCTCCTAGCACTTTTATGGTGTATTATTGTATGTGCTCACATTTAGGCCAAACGTGACATCACTTATCTGCTTTTTATCAGTTGCAAAAAGTGTTACAGATGTAGATGTATGTGGTTTCACAATAGAATAGATGATGCTGCTGAACAGTCAACATGTGCTGCACTTTGAGTGGAACCTTTCAAACTGGATTTGCATTAAGTAGTAGATGTTCTCATTCCTGCACACAACACATATAGTACATAGAAAGTACTGAAATGTATCACGTACTATGTCAGGGTATTGTGCAAAACCAAAGCTAACAGGGTTGTCTGGGTCTTTGGGGCTTGCTATAAGTAGAGTCATAGGTTAAGCCTGTGAGGGCTTAAAGAAACCTATTTCTCTTATCTTCCCTGGTCATAAACCACGAGCAATAACATTATCAAGGGGTCTGTTGTTACAGGGTTGGGGTAGAGAGGGGGGGAATTACAGGCAGAGAGGTGATTTTAAACACTACACGTCTCAGGGTTGTGTCCAATCGTGCCTATAATCTGGCCATTGTGTTCAGCCTTATCAGCTGTCAGTGCTTTGAATAGAACAAAGAATAGTATCACCCAATCCATAAATCATAACTACAAACGCTGTAGTAGGTCACTGTTTTATGTGTACTCAACAGTACAACTTGAGCCTGTACGGTTTAATAGGTGTTATTGCTCTCATTAATTTTTTTTATTGCTAAAGATAAAAAAATAAATAAATATTATTTTAGGGGGTGTTTATTTTTTTTTTTTTTTTACTAAGGATTAGTT
>VURO01031968.1:0-11070 GCA_015108175.1 Pelvicachromis taeniatus | reverse complement strand
GGGTACAGCCGTTAACAACGCGACAGGGAGCACAGAAAACACAGGACTTAAATATACAGGACATAACGAGGGGAAAGAGAGGCAGGAGGTGAACACAGCTGGGAGACATCAGGGTTGACGAGCACAAGGAAAGCAAAACTGAAAACACTGACATGAGACAAAGACCTTCAAAATAAAACAGGAAACACAAAAGCACAGAGAAGATACAGACAAACGGGCTTTACACAGGGACCTGACAACAGAGGGAACACAGGCAGGGGAGAGCAACACAGAGGCAGAACACAAAACCACAATAACCAAAACAGGGGATATAATAAATCAAAACCGCACACTAGAAAAACAGAACAAACCAAGAAGCAGCAAAAACCCAAAACACAGACAGCAACATAACAGAAAACAACGGTGGAGATAACTGAACACAAAAACAAAGGGAACACAGAGAAACATAAGGGTCTGAACAGAACAGAAAACAACAATAAACTGAAAACGCTGGGTCAGGAGACCCAGGACCATCACAAACCTTCCCAACACTGGGTTTTGCAATGATTATTAAAGGAACTGAAGGTAGAATACAGACTAACATACCCAAAAACCTTTCTGCACTATGATAGAACCATCTTGAGGTCTGGGTGGAAATCTGGTGACCAATTTAATGTTGATGGCTTAAGTCTAAAATAATTGACCAGAGGCTGCAGTTGTAGTCTTGACTCTTTTGAGAGTGTGAGTAAACAAAGTCATTTTTCCTAAAATGGGACAAAATTGCACTAATCCTCTTTCCTATCACTTTAAACACTTTTCGTAATTTCAATCTCATCAAATACTCTGTGTTCATCCAACCTCAAATCATTGCCCAAAAAATTACCCCCACCACCAAAAAAGTCTGATCTAAACTTCTTTTTCCTTTTTTTTTTTTTGCCCGTCCCATTTGGATCTTTAGCTATCAGAATTATTGTCTGAAGGCCAAGATAGACCCCCAACGGATTAATTTTACCAAATGGACCATCACGGCCTTACCGTATTGATCCATTTGATTGACCTTTGTTATTATTCATTTATTTACTTTATTTTCAGTTGTTATACATGGGACAGACATGATTATGGGATAGGAAAAGGAGAGCGAGAGAGAAAGAAAGGGAGGGGGGTAGGGAGAGAAAAACAGAGGGGATGAGGAACAGTGAGAGAGGACAAAAAAGAAGAAAAAAATCCACCTGTTTGAGACAAAGAAAGAAGCAGCAAAAGAAAACAAGGAACACAATATGGGGACCACAATAACCTAGATTAACAGTAAATACTAAGTATTGAATGATTGATTGAATGATATTGTGTAGCACGCAGGACTGACAGCGCACAACGTGCTCAAGGACAGCAGCCAGTTTGTAGTTTGCATCTCTGAACACTTGTGTGTACACCTGGGGGTGGCTGTAGCTCAGTTGGTAGAGCAGGTCAACTACTGATTGGAAGGTTAGTGGTTTGATCCCCGGCTCCACTAGTCTACATGACAAATATCCTTGGGCAAGATACTAAGCCCAAGTTGCTCTACGATGCATCCATCGGATGTTAGATAGAGCACTAAGTATAGAATAAAGTGCTTGTATGAATGGGTGTGATTGGGTGAATGATGTTGTTGTATAGAGCGCTTTGAGTACTCTGGCAGAGTAGAAAAGTACTACATAAGAATCAGTCCATTTACCATTTACCTGTGTGGATGTGCACGCTTGTATGCAAAAGGCTTCTCCATGTAATGATCTGTCAGAGGGTGTGGGGAGCCATAGCTCCGTCCCCCAGGGCATGAAGCAGGCACAGAGGAGATCCCCAGACATCCAGAGGTCCCCAGAATGCGAGAGCCCTAGGGGGGCCACCCAAGGGGCAACCGCGCCATCTTTCCAGAAGGAGCTGAGTAGAGCCCCAGATGAGGGGTCACCCAGCAGCTACGGAGCAGAAGCCAGAGGGGGCCGCAGTGACGTGCCCGCAGACTCTGCCGGCAGCCAGCCACACCAGAGCAGACCGGGCCCCAGGCCTAGAGGGCAGAGACATGAGGGGCCCCGCTCCCCGGAAGGGCCCTGACCGAGCCACGGATGCCAGGCCCTGCAACGCATCCACCGGGAGTGAGCAGGCACATACCTGAGCACCCAGCCCCGGACACCAAGAACCACCAACGTCTGAGGGCATCAGCCACTGGCAGGGAGTGTGGTGACTTCTTTTTCATGTTGATGTCTGCAAGGTGGCAAGCAAGTCTTTGTCACCATTCTTCCCGTCCAGCTCTCTTCTTCCTTCGCATTCCATTGTCACTGTTAATTGCTTTCCCTCAACCTGGCTGCTCTTGATTTCCACCTGTCTTATTGTGTGATGTGATTAAAATGTAAAATGCTGTGGTGGATGGGACTGCTCGCCTCCTACATCATTTCTTATTGCGCTGGGAGTGTGCGGGGGAAGATTGACTGGGTCTGTGGCTTAACGTGCTATTTCCTCTAATGCACGGCAGAAGGCTGCTGGGGAGATTAATACTGGTTTGGGCTGTTTGTAACACTGGCATTTATTCTCTCCAAAGTCCCAGCCACCTGAGGGCACTTCTTCATTTCAGCCCATGCCAGGCCTGTCTACCTAGCAGCTATCTCCTTCTTGCCTCAATACCTGCTTCCTTTCTCTTTTCCTTTTGCCATCCTTCCTGCTTCTTCCACTTATCCATGTATCTATCCCTACATTCTTTGCCAACAGGGTGCAATACCCGCTGATCTTGAAGACAATACATGAAATAGCAAGGATACATATAGAAAATTCAATACAAATTAAGCAAAGCAGACAGGTTCTCAAATGGTGGCATATAAACACCATTAAAGTGAAAACGTCTTCATGAGTTACAATTATGGTGTATCTGAGCACTGTGCAGTGTTTAATCGGGTGGAAATGCACCCCATCAAACACACCGTGATCTGCCACCTTCGACTGCACATTAAGTCATGTAAGAATGACAGTAGCCTGCAAATAGGTAAACAGCACAGAGATGCCCAGCTGAGTTATAATGTAGACTCCTGAGCTAAAAAAACAACTTGGCTGTGTTACTGTGAACAACATGACAGAGCACCAGTGGAATCAGTTCCACACAAAAGACTCCAGACTCGAAATCTTTCTGATTTTTTTCATTTCTCTGCCCCTACCAAAATCCATTTCTTTCTGCAGCACAGCCATCCTGAAAATTGTTTTTCCACCCCAAAAATGAATTTGGCAAAAGTTCAAGAGCATCTATGTGTATTTTTCCTCTATGGTTTCAATTTACACTCATATTTTTTATAATGCTGACATGCAGGGTGCTAGTGTTAGGGCGGCGCAAAAGACGCACTCATCCTGTCGTCTCATAATACAAGTGATTTATGTTGCTAAATTAGGATTAGGATTCAACTTTATTGTTATTACACATGTATAAATGCAGGTTAACAAAATGCAATTATGCATCTAATAAGACCAATTATATACAGATAAGTTAAGTAGAGTAGCAAATATACAGATGTATTATGGCCAAATGTACATATATGCTGATATTAACAGATAAGGGTAGTATAAATGGTGGAATAGTTATGAACAGATTATGTACAGATGAACTACATACAATGCACAGATGTACTGTTGTATACATATGTACAGATATACAGATTGTCTGTATAGCATACAGATGTTCTAAATATGTACAGGTGTACTACATATATACAGATGTACCTGTGTGTGGTAAACACATCCACAGAGTCCTATGAATATATCTACAGTAGTGAAAGTGTAGTGCTCTGTAATAGTGAACAGTGTACGCACTATAACAGAGACTATGCTATGTCAGTGTTCTAAAACTATACCAATGTGAGCATATGGTGAATGTTGAGAATGAATGACAGTCATGATCATGGTCATTGGAAGGGATAAGGGATTGTGGATGGAAAGTGAGTGTGGATGGAAAGGTTCAGCAGGGGACTGAGTTTAGTAGGGTGACAGCTGTGGGGAAGAAGCTGTTCCTAAACCTGCTGGTTTTAGTCTGCAGGGTCCTGTAGCGTCTTCTGGAGGGGAGGGTCTGGAAGAGTTTATTGGCAGGTATACATTTTGTGAATGCTAAATTTAAAAAAAAGTCTATGAATAAATAAAAATCCACCGCTCTGTACTGTTAAAGTCATACTGGTTGGGCTGTTGTATTGGGGGAGGGTGTTAAAAAATTGCTCAAACACAGTTTAGACAGGCTGTGATTGATATTTAAATCAAATGAATGTCACCTTTATCAGCTAAACACCACATATGCTGCAGTTATAATTACAATTATTATAGTTATAACTACAATTACAGAATAACAATATGCTGTTTGTGTGATTATTTCATGGTCTCTTTTGTCTGCTTCACTCTACAGACTGTACATATGTGAGGAGGTACATTCACAGTGATTTCAGCAAAAGGAGAAAATAGCGAAATTGTAAATTATATTAGTATACACCAGCCTAATTATTTTCATACTGAGCTGAAATGACACAAGTGTAAATAAATCCCCTTGTTGATAATGAGTATTACAATAACAATCAGTATTTCAGTGAATTTATATACTTGCATAGATTTGTTTGTCAGATTTTATGATTTATGTTAGGAAATGATTTTTTTTTTTTTTGATTTTTTTTGCAGTGAGGAATGCAGCCTTTTAATAAAACCCTGATATTGACACATAGATATCAGTTTTTGGAAGCTGAAAAAGCTGAATCTCTTGTTAAATGCCCAAACTCCCAGATCCCAGTCCGATTTTTAATGTCTGCTGCCCTGTTCCACAATCATAGGTCAGTCGTAAAGGACCTTTGATTTTGTCTCCATCCCCTGATATTCAGAGCTGTTTTTGAGAGCTGATTTCTTCTCAGTATCAGGAGCATGTCAACCAACTCTGTCGATTTTGTGAAATGAAAGCTGGATAGGTATGTGGCTTTGGAAAGCTGTCAGGTGTTAAGGTAACATAATCATTTTTTCAAAATTTCAGTCAGAGACAACTTACATTTGAAATTTTACTAAAATTTACAAATTTCTTTCTCTGGTTTAGCTCTATAACTGCTTCAGCTAACTGCTTTCACTCTAGATAATCATGTCAGAACTCTGGTCCGATCCTGCTTTTACCACCTCAGAAACATCGCCAAACTTAGGTCCATTGTCTCTCGCCCAGATATTGAAGTATTGATAAATGCATTTGTTTCTTCTCTCCTGGATTTCTGTAACGCTCTTTACACCTGCCTTTCCAAATCTTCCATTAACCGGCTACTGATGGTCCAGAATGCTGTTGAATTCTGACCAAATACTCCAGATTCTCTCAAGTCACTCCTCTGTTAATGCAGATGTATTGGCTCCCTGTGGAGTTTTGGGTCCATTTTAAGATACTTGTTTTGCTTTGGAGAGCCCTGCATGGACAGACTCCTGCCTATATTTAGGGGGTGGCTGTAGCTCAGGTGGTAGAGCAGGTCATCTACTGATTGGAAGGTTGGTGGTTCGATCCCTGGCTCCCCCAGTCTGCATGCCAAATATCCTTGGGCAAGATTGCTCTCCGATGCATCCGTCGGAGTATGACAGTGTATGAATGTTAGGTAGAGCACTAAGTACACAAAAAGTGCTTGTATGAATGCGCGTGATTGGGTGAGTGTGGGTGTTGTATAGAGCGCTTTGAGTACTCCGGGAGAGTAGAAAAGCGCTATATAAGAATCAGTCCATTTACCATTTTATATTAGTGAGTACCTTCAACCATACACTCCATCCAGGTCCCTGAGGTTCTCTGACCAAGGCCTGCTTTCTGTCCCCAAAACCAGACTAAAGACCAGAGGAGACAGAGCCTTCTCCTCTGTAGCTCCTAAACTCTGGAACTCTCTTCCTCTCCCACTGAGGACTGTCGACTCAGTGGTTTCTTTCAAAAAACAACTAAAAACTCACCTTTATAAATCTGCCTAAGCAATTTGTTAATGTTCTAGCTTTTCTTTTTTTTCACAAAATTGTATGTTTCCACAAAATTGTATGTATCTCTTGTCTTTGTAAAGTTTTATGTTCTCATGTAGTGCTCAAGTACTTTGTGGTCCCTACCTTGAAAGGCGCTATAAAAATAAAGTTTTACTTACTTTTTTACAATAACCGATTAAGCTCTATATCCAGTGTCTAAATCGCTTTCTGTTATTTTTATCACTAGGGACAAAGCTACACTGCATTTGTCTTAGTATCCATTATTCGTTCTTGCTATATTCTTTTGTAGTGTTTTTCTTCAATATCTCCTGTGTCACAGAGGACAAGGCTTGAATATTAATAATTAATAAACATGGTAAAAAGAGACTGCACAATTTTTGCGCACAAATACAATCACTGTGTTTGATTCTTCTTTTTTTCAAAGATTTTTCATTTTCTAAAGGCAATATTTTATATACATATTTAACCTTTATCAAATCACTTTTAAGAGGAAATTTTTACCCTTGTCGCACATTTGAGTTATATTTTGTGATGTTGCTTTCTTCAAAGTGCTTTTAATATAAATGTGCCTTCAGCAATCCTGTTTGTTATTTCCACAAATAACTAACAAGCAGTCAAGAAGAGAAAGGATGAAAATCTCAAAGATATGAATGAACGCTTAGTATTACAGTAACAAATAGGGCACCCCATTTAATAGCCTAAAGGTGGACTTAAACTTTTTATGTCAAAACCTGTTTATGGAATCAGATGTGTAAATGAAAAGTCTCACACTGGCAATTCTTTCTTAATCTTCACAATTGGTGTTCCTGAATGTTTTTACATGTTTCAGGTCATTGTTTGGGTTTTATGGCTCAACTATTGTCATGGATTGGTTGTGTGGCAGGCAGAAAGAAGACCCAAAATGTAGGACTAGGCAGACTACCTTAACTCAAACAGCTGACAAAAGCTGATAGACAAAATAAAGAGCTGAGCAAAGCTGGAGCAAACTAGCATAAACACTGCTGGCTGGCCGAATAAAACCTGGAGAAAATGATGACGACGTGACAAGAAACAGAAGGAAACTGAGGACTTAAATACACACAAGGTAATTAGGGAGATGCAACACAGCTAGAGAATACAAGGCATAGGTGAACTAAATCAGACTAAGGACAGGGGAAACAACAATCGGGGAGTCAATTCAATCAGTTCCCATAGTATAATTAAGGAGAAACCACTAGTTGCCTCATGTCTATGATGACAAGTGAAATTATGACATGAATTCTGTGGTCTGCTTGAAAGCACTCAGTGAACAAAGCACAAACCTGGCTGAAAGTAACAAAAATGTGGAGAAAGAAAGATGAGGAGGAGGGACTTCTGAGAGACTTTGTCCTTCACGTCCTTGATAGGGCAAGTCTCCACTGCCAGAGGCCATCATTTCACTTGCCTTTGATCTTCTCTCTCTTTAAACCTGCTACATAGTAAGAGCGTTATTCTGTAAGAGTGATGTGCAGTGAATTTTTTTCCCCAAATACCTTTGGGCTGCAACTTGAACAGGTGAAAGACTAAAGTGCAACACACACTCATGTGAAGACAGTAATCCACAGTGTGGGAGCCAAGTTAACATAGTAATATTGTTGTGTAGTTAATAATCTAATAAGTAAAAATATAGTTATAGGAGATCTAAATTTATTTTGTTGCTATGTTGGCTTGGTGACATAGAACCGTGAATACGTTGTTTTTAAGGCTTGGTTGTAGTTCATAACGGATTACGCAAATGAGTGCATTTGGTGCGGGAGGGGGGAGCGAGAGAGAGAGAGAGATTAGTATAGCGTAGGCAAGACGCGGCAGCGGAGAAGAGCAGAGTTTCACGGTTTTCCTGCCGTTTTTGTTGAGGATAAGTTAAAAGGCTGATTACTCCTGTAAAGGTTGCAAAACTGTGGAATACATTTTTTGTTGTATCCTTTCACACCGAAGTCCCGTGGAAGTTTTTTCTTTTTCCTCCTCAATAACGTACACGAGTAAAACACGGGAAAACTGCCTCGTGGCTATACACACAATAAATGAGACCATCTCCTCCTGCTGAAGTAGCAAAGCTGACATATGTAGCCTGTTGAGGGTAATTATTAGTTTTACTTAACTCTAGGAATTATTGAAAGACCACTGATTCACCGGTTGAATTTGTCCTCCCATCAGGTATAACTGATACATACATAGATACATATGTGTTCCCTCTCCATCTGATGTGTTAAAGTGGGACAGGCCCACTTCTGAAAAAGAAAATACCATGATCCATCATGAAACAGCATTCAGCCTCTTATTTAGTGCTTGGTGGCTGGACACACACACACACACACACACACAGTCTCTGCAGGGGAGCTATACATACATCCCCTACACCAGGGGTCACCAACATGCTGCCCGCAGGCACCAGGTAGCCCGCAAGGACCACATGAGTAGCCTGCGGGCCTGTTCTAAAAATAGCTCACTATAACAACTTACCAGTAAGCTGCATCTATTTTTATTTTTTGTTGCTATTTTTTTAAAATCACAATTGCATTGGTGTCAATTTGTTAGAGATAATATATGAAAAAAATGTTTATTATCAAATATTAGATCAGCGCTAGCTGGTCTCCACAGAAACAGTTGCCATAATCAGTTTCTTTACATAGATGAATATCATTAATTATTAATGATAACATATAATTAAAGTTAAATTGAGAAAATTTGTTATTTCAGAAGTGTGTGTCAAACTGGTAGCCCTTCACATTAATCAGTACCCAAGAAATAGCTCTCACTTTCAAAAAGGTTGGTGACCCCTGCCCTACACAGTATGATTAGAAGGCCTAACATATCCAGATGATACCCAACTATATCTATCTATGAAGTCAGATAACGCACACCAATTCATTAAACTACAGTGTGATGGCCAAACCCATGTTGATAACTTGTATATTTTTCATTTCTTCATTGGAACACAATAACACACTTAAGTTTCCAATAAGTTTATTTATTGGTTTAAGTAAACTTGTTGTATTTGTAAACGTGCACATTTAGTTTACTTATGTATTCATTCCTTTTCATTATTTGTTTGGTTTGTGACTGGCCAGGGTTTAAAGCAGTTATATACAAAGATGGATGCTTGGCTCACACCACCACTTCCTGCTGAAGGGGGACAATGTGTATTTTCTTTTATTTAAAAAAGCTTTTGCATTTAATTAAATATTTGAGTTTGGGGTTTAGCAGTTTTGATTTTCTTCATTGGTGTTTAGTTTATTAACAAACTGGACTGGACTGCATTGTTTGTGGTTTGTGATTAGTTACCCTATGTTGTGTCATAGTGGTCTAATCAGCCATTATATATACCCCTACCTCATTTCATGTTGAGGTCAATTGTGTTTGTTAAGTTTGCAGTTCTTTGCCTGAGTTTAGTTTTCCTTCTTTGACCTTTTTTTTTTATCTTTTTTGAGCTCAACATTTATTTTTTGTAAATTTAAATATTGGGTTAAATAAATTAAAACTCTTATTTTTCTAATAATCCCTGTGACTCCTGCTTTTTCAACTCGGGCCATCACATACAGGAATATGTTAAAGCTATATTTATACTGGCAAACTTTACTTTGCAAAAAGTCAACAAGTCCTTAGAACAGTAAATTACTGAGTAGCACAGAGTTTCATATAAATAATATAAAATATGAGTAATAATGAGCAAAATAAAATATAAATCATGGTGTGATTTACCTACAGTCAATTTACTCCACTTTTAGTCTTTACTTTATTGACTAAAACAATTATACGGAGTTTGAACCATATTATAATGCAGAACTTTTACTTTTCTACAACTGTAGAAGGTTGATAATATATCTATATAATATAGATATTGCATTGTATATTTTTTGGATGAAATTATCTGTCTCATAATTACCATTTAACAATATAAACATACAGACTACAGTCCCACACAAATCCCTATCCTATGTTATGTTATTTGTCTATTTATATTTAGGGACAAACATAAAACTGATAACACAAAGCAAAGATGAAAACCAGCACAGAAAAACTGTGATTGCCAGAGAGATTCTACCGTAGAAAGTCTGGCTCTCTTGTCTTTTATCCTGTCTTCCACCTCTCACTCCGGTTCGAGGGAGAGGTGGAAATAAAACAAGTATAGTAGCACAAGTATTCCACAAGTTTATGCCAGTTAAAGAGCACTGAATGTTGGTGAAGACAGTTCAGTCATATAGCACTGTGGGCAGCGTCTGTGTTATTAACATCAACCACTTCTATGACCTTGTTGCAGGAAGATAAAAGCACGCCATACAATCCTTTCACCATGCATGAAATCACACACCATAAAACAGCATATGCCACCACCCAAAACTTATTAACTGATCAAATGTAACAGATATTTCATAGATGCACTACCAGCTATCTCCTCTGCTAGACCTTCAACAAGCTGCTGAAACGTGAGAACAGCCTGCTGTTGGCCCTCAGTGTTCTCTCCCTCTCAGTTTATCTATTGTGTTTGCTATTTATTGTGCCTTGTAAAGTGGTTTTCTCCAGCATGTCGGTAACACAAGCTAAAGCATTTTTCCTGTCCCGGACGCTACCATTAGCGAATGATAGACTGCAGTAATACGAACTGGCAAATGTCTCCTTGTTGCTACTTTTAAACCTTTTATCTCAGATGTGGCATGAGTGTGCACTCAAGTGGACCATGACAGCATATTTTTCACTAGACGTGTGACTGATACCTCGTCCGTACTGAGTAACAGGCAAATAAAAATCTGCTACTCCTTAGAATGTGTATTCAACCATACAATCACATGGATTTTGGTTTCATATTGTTCATTTCATATTAGATTGTTGCAAGCAAAGGTTGTTTTGAAATTATAAAATGAACTGGCACGTATGCAGTACTTTTCTACCTAAGCCTTCTATGCCAATTCTGTGAATGACATTATGAGCTCCAATTGCCTGGCAGGGCACCTGACACTTGGATGGGGTGCAGTGCCATAGGGAATGGGACAAAGATGGAGTGTGTGTACACACACACACACACACACACACACACACACACACACACACACACACACACACACACACACACACACACACACACACACACACACACACCTCCTTCCT